>JADGIL010015553.1:0-14454 GCA_020352625.1 Cactoblastis cactorum
AGTATTATATTATCTGTGCTATTGTGTATATTATGGAATTTAAAAACATGAATTGATTTTTTGTGTAATATTTCTTGAAGAATCCTTTTCGAGTAAACTGTCATTTAAGTTCACATTTTAATATTATGTACATAAAATGAAACATAACAATAATTGTATTTTAGCAGGCCGACAATTGCGATTTCCGTTTGTAATTACACAGGGTGATTAATATAGGCATATTAATACACTAGGGTGGTCTCAGATGGTCCTCGCTGACCGTCAATTATCCGCAAAGCTGAGGATAACTCCATATTGCTGAATAGTGGACCAAAATATAGCTAGTATGGAGGAAGCTTGATTATTTGTAATATATACTTACTTAATTATCAATTATTTTCTTTCCAATAGAAATGATATAGTTATTATAACTTTTTTATAGATATTTTTTTTTAAGAAAATACGTAAATAATATGTCAGTTGCTTCTCTTGACGAGCAGATTGCAAAAGTCGATCAAGTCTAAAGTTGTATATATCTACTGGTACCACATTCTACATATACTATACAATCCGGTTACAAGTGATACTGGAGTCTCACGACAATTGACTCTGTCCAATCGTAAGACTATATATATATGCATGCATTTTTATTTTTGAATCCATGCTAATTTATAAATTTCTTTTCCTGAATTATTAAGGTAGTGGATACAAGATTCCGTGTCTGTTGTACGTTCTCTGTATTCTGAGATAGCAACATAATGTACTGTAAACGACTTGACATTAGGGCAAGCCAGGTATATCCTATAATTAGTTTGGTCAATGAAGTGGAAAATTAATTAGAAATGCAAAGACGTATGAGCATCTAGAATATTACTATCCAAAAGAGTCTAATTTTAAAATTATGAGTATAGATAGGCAGGTATACTAAACTGATTATAGAACATTTAAGATATGAAAAACGTTTAAAGTTATTTTGTTAAAATGTAGATTAAAGATCTGACTATCACCTGTTAAAGCGTGTGAGTTGTGATCCGGTGTGTTTAAATCTCACTGAGAAACCACTTTCGGAAAAGTCAATTATAATCTGGTTAGTATATCTCACTTTTAAATCACCTTAACTGAAAAGAAAGATGATTTCGAGCTTCAGAAGACACGTTAAGACAAAAGCGTTTGTAATAAACCTGTCCTGAAGTTGTTAGGATATTTTGGTCGTTACGAAAGGTAGTCGTGTATTTGACCTGTAAGCTTGCCAAATTACTTATTAAAATAAATAAATTATTGGCTCTGACACTAAATGCCATGGATAATATTGGCTAATAATGCTAATATGCTGATGACACTTGGAGAAAAAAAACATGCATCAAATACATATATCGATGATAAGGTTTTGACCGACGAATGTTGCAACGTTACCGCAACACCAAAATTGATGGTTATGGGACAAATAACTCCGTAGTGTAATTGATGTTTATATGTATGTAAATGCCGTTAACCTCCATTACAAAGTATATTTTATAGGTATGTATATATACAAATGGTGGTCGAATTTTATGATGACGTTGGGGGATCCGTATGTATATTTACTAAATACAGCGAAGATTAAATAAACATGCCTATATTATGCCTAGTAATATAGAAAGAAAGTAAAATATCTGTAATAATACATAATTCATGTATGAGAAAATATATTAATTAGGTAAAAACTTGTGTTTATGTAAATCATAACCACAAATTGCTTATATTACTTAAAGTACTTAAAAATAATTGGTGTAGTAGGACAAAGATAGGCGGTCATCATATTTTAATATAGAGACAAATTTATCCCAAACAAAGACTTATTTCTGTACGTAAAGGACACAATATGATATAAATAAAGTAAATTGAGGACACGGAACCATAAGACCCCACTTATTGCTCTTTACCACTCATTGAGTTACTGTACCCTTGTACAAGTGGACAGATATAATGGGTTCATATAGGGAAATGACAATATTGCTATTAGATATGTAAACAGTGTCTAAAAATATTGTTAGTATTTGACTTTATTGTGTCATATATATTTTCTATATTTTGTTTCTTATTTTTCTAAAATTATTATTATATTACCTATGTATTGTTACGTGTATTAATTTTGGTGCAATAAAGAGTATTGTATTGTATTGTATGTATATAATAACTACATACTTGCTTGAAGTGAAAAATGAATAAAATTCTTTATTTGTAAACATAGAAACGATTTCTCGCCTTCATTTATTTCAATTCATTTCATCAAGAAATGTTATCAGATGTTTATCTACAACCAAAAGTTATCAGATCAAAAACTACCATATATTTTTTGTCGAAGAAAGAAACGAGCAAAAGCGGTCCGTTTTTTCTCAAAGACTCGTGCCGCTAGGAAGTTTCTTAAAAACTTCCAGAACACACCTTCTGGCCATCAATAGAGCCGGCCATTTTGGAGTATTCCATGACGGTAGTTGTTGCAAGGAGTTCCGGGATGGGCGAGTTATTACCTCTTTGTTCGTAGCGAGGTAAAAGCACAAGTTTTGCGCTGTGGAGGATTCCTTGCTGGCATTTATTTTTACTCTACTTACCTATGTAGTAGGTTTTTTTTTCATGGATGGTTTAATTGAAATATACTCGTGTTGTCATTCAGTATTTTAAAGTAGATTCTTCTCATTTTTAAATAAAGAGAAAATATTTGCATGTTTGTATGTAGGAGGTATTTTTCATAACTGCTTACATACAAGTCCCCTAAAAAATCAGCAACAATTTAACCGACGAACAAAGTGGCTGATAATTATATTCTTCGGATAGCTACTGATACTTTTATCTAAGGTTTCCACATGGTGAAACTTGCTTTTCGTCTTCGCTCGGGGCACTATCCATCTAGAAAGTTTGGTTTTCTGATGAAAAAAGACAATTCACCTAATTGTGACCAGTGTGGAGTGATTGACGATGTCCACCATATAATTATGGAGTGTGTAAAATATAATCATAAAAGAGAATCATTACTGAGACAGCTTAAGGTAAATTTATATGATGTTGGAGTAGCACAAAATATTTTAAGTAACCCAAAATCTATGGGAGCAAGAAAACTTTTTCAACTTTTACTATAATTTCAGTAAGGACTCACTTTTATAGGGTACGATGGGGCTGGCATGTCCGTATGGATAAAAGCCCTTCAAAAAATAGAATAAAAAAAAAATCTAAGGTTTCAAAAATAGGTTTTAGCTTTAAATATCGTTATAGTTTACATTTATTATTATAATGATTTTTCTATTATCTTTACAGAAAAGCAACCTTTAACTTCTTTTAATGTAAAAAAAACTCTTCGAAAATTTTGTATATATGTATGTATCAAGTAGCTCTTAATCAATCAAAAACTATCAATACCATCATTTCAATGTAACATCTAAATTAATGTCGATCTTGGATCTCCTTTGTATTTTGGTGCCGTCAACCGCACGCTGGCACTTAAGTGATTAGTGCAAGTGTATACTGTAGTTAACGGCTCGGCACTGTTCAAATGCAGGCACACATGCTGATTCGGGATATTCCTCTTGCAATAATATATCTGTTGAATGTAATTCCTGAAGCACTTGTGTGATAAATGGTATCTATCAGTGGGTGATGTCCCAAATTTTAAAAAAACGGTTGATTAGTTTTTTCGGATTGCCATATAAAATAAGATATATTTTAGATCTACCAATTAATCAAAAAAAAAATGTTAAATACATTATGAATTGGACACAACGTTCAAATATTAAATTACCAATTGGTAAATTGTACAAAACAAGCTTTTTATTTAGTATCCAAAGAGGTGCCTTGGCTTGATTTTTGGCTTTATCTACCGTAAGAGATTTATAATTTTTATTTTTAGTTTTATAATTACTGTAGACTTACACTAATCACTTAAGTGTCAGCATGCAGCAGACGGCACCGAAATGAAAGAAGACTTAAGACTTTATAGTTTTTGAAACACAAATATAATTAAAAAGAAAGTATAGGTATAGTCTATTGAAATTTCTGTGTGAGCGTATAAAAATATGATATTGTCTGTATCTGTAAAATTATGTCCTCTTGTCTGGTCTATCGCTGTTCAAACTGTGCAACACCAATTATTGTAGGAGAGATCATTGAATGAGTCAACTAGAATCGCTGACACGAAAGCCGGTTGGCTTCATATTGTTGACAGACTTGCTGAATTCGCTTGTTTACATTGGTTCTTCATCGAGCAGATATTTATATATTAGGTATGTAAATTTTAAATTATGTGTTTGAGTTTTGAATATAGCAGTACTTAATATTACCCGTCAGCATCTTTAGAACTTATGCGAATAATATCAAAATTAAATAACGTTTAGCACGTCCTGGCTGTACTTTTATGGCATAAAAAATGCTAAACAAATACGAATTAGTACAGAATCTATGTATACGCTAACAAGATATTATCCAAACATTATATAATATTTATTTAGTTGTGATTAAGGGCTTAAATACGAGTATAAAATATAACACAAATATGTATATCAGAACAAATAACATAGATTAAGTTAACCTAAAATAAGTTTATGAAGACGCTTGTGTAATGGTATACTAATTAAACTAACTAACATTGATGTAGCTGACTGTACAGATTACGATTGATTTGATAAAAAAATAGGTAATATCGGAAGGTGCCAACTTGTGCCCAAGAGTTTGATGCTCGCAAGTTATGAATACAAGTATAACAATATATTTTTTAAAACATATTCAAAATCCAAAATCCGGAAATGGGACCAAAGATCTTCTGAGATATGTTTAACACCGATGCAACATTCACATTTACAGAAGTACTACCTTTCTAAAGCGTTTTTTTTTAAATATTATTAATTATTTTAATGTTTTATATAATTAAAGATGGAGCCAAGGCTCCGTCTGCTCCGTAAAAGATATAGGCAAAGATTGTAGGACTCTTTAAGGTGCACATAATCGTAATACATTATTTTGATCTATCTAGTACGGTTCAGCCAGCACTTGCGATGTTTAAATAAATGTATAATAAAAAATGTAATACAGTGCAAATAAATATATTTACTTATATACGATATCGTATAATTACCTCTATAAGGGCACAGCGGGAAACGATTTGTTTAATACTATGTAGTGATAAAAAACATGTATATGTATTTATAATTAATGAATATTATATAGATTTGTCTATTTTAGACTTTGTGCTGCGATATGTGTCAATAACAAATAAATACCGTCGATAATGAAACATAAAACGATCAATGGACTTTTAACTGAACACTTATTAGTATAAATACATAGACACACTTAATCCGATAAGAGTTATGAGATAGATATTAATAGTACATTTATGTTTCAGAATTCTTCCTATATTTTCAATATTTTTTTTTTCATTAACAATACCGTTATTAATTTAGGTAATAAGCAAATTGGTCGTTTCCATTACTAGTAGAAGATTTTAACCAATGAAAATAACTATAAATACTTAAAGTAAGGTTGGCTAAACATGACCGATTAGAGTTATCAGGTTACTACTATTCTGTAAATCTATATTAAACAATGAACAATTTATGGAAAATAACTTACAAAATACGATATAATTAAAAACTAAAAGAGATCAGGATATATAGTTGACATGTACATTGGTGATGCTAAAAATGCAAAAACCTCGGACAAAGCGGCCGTCTGCAAAGTTTTAGAAAAAGTTAGCACTCCTGCCCGTGCATCTATGAATTGAAGGAGTCACGAATTTAAACTGAATATTTAGATTTGTCTTTTATGATTATGTATTTGTCAGTTAGTTATTATTATTCAACCCAAATTCTCAAGTTCGAAAAGGGGGTTGTATATTTGTATAGATTGTTTTCTCAAGTTTTAATATGAATTCAAATCCAGAACATTCCTCTAAAAACAATGTTAATCTAAGCTTCTGCTTCCTTACATTATACAAAGTCACAGTCACACATTCCAACAATCACGTAGTAACATGATAATATCTAGCCAGAATAATGCAGCCATGTTTTATTTAAATAAATCCTTGTCGGTTCCGGTGTGTAGTGCGCCGGGGCGGAACGCGGGCGGAAGGTACGTCCGGAAGCTGGATCGTGTAAGATAAAGAGAACATTTCCTATAGCGCGTCTCGGAAGATTTAGCAACATTCCAAAACGACCCGTCCTTTTAATGCCGCCGGCTAAATGTAATTCAGTTTTTACTCCTTCTTGTTTTAGCGAAACACGGTTTTAAGGCGTTATTAATTTGATTTGAATTCTTCTTACTTATTTGAGGGCTATTTCTTTATACTTTTTCTCGAGGACATCTTTTGCGCAATTAGGTTTTCGTGTGGGTCCTACGTGTCGAGTTGAAGGGCGAATTTTAATCAAGCCAGCCCAACTTCTTCGCAAAGCTTAGTACCACAGACGGTATACGACAGGCGTCGTTTATTTGAAATTTTTTATTTGTCTTTATACATACTTATCATAACCAACGGTCGCTTGCGATTTCACTTGCGCTAATCCCGTTCTCGTGAGAATTATGGGATTAAAGTAGCCTATAACTTTCTGGATAAATGAACTTTTTAAAATTAAGATATTATTTTTATCGTATTAGTAATTTCAATTGCACAAATTCCCGCTTTATTATAAAAGATTTCTAGCTTTTAATAACTATCAACATTGTTTTACATATTAATTATAATTTCTAAAAGATTCAGGTTGTAATATTGTCGTGTAGTAACAACAGGTTTTTAAGGATTACAAATCTACGTTAAAAAAATATTTAGAACATTAAGAAGGGAATAGGGGTAATAAATAAGGTAGAAAAGCTTAGTGACTTCAAGTAAAAAAAAATAGTGAGAGCGCTACAATATAAATAGTTAAAGTAAAAAAAAAACTAATATTCATTAAAACTAGGATCTAGCACTTGAATCGTCAATTTGGGTAATATTGATTTGATTAAGGATAAAAATAAGATATGTACATATTAATTGAAAAATTCAAACGATTTCTTTCTTGTTTACCTATATGTAAGTTAACAATATTTATGTTTTATATATATATAACTCCAATCTACGATAACATACATATATGTATATGTACATGCGCTTGTACAGTGACCACGTTATTCAAATGTGCTATAAGGTCCTAATGTATGCTAAACCATGTAGCTTAAAGCTATCTTACAAGGTATGTACATATAATTAATAAGGAACTTGCATTTTGCCAAGTATGAACAATGCCCAATTGCCAGGTAGTATGCATCTTTCTTATGTTAGAACAGCTATGTACATTTTGATAACTAAGAGAATTTTATATCAAAAATCATCATCGTATTTTAAGGTGAATCTTTAGCGGAGATATGTCAGATTCTTTAAAGTAATAAATATATAGGGACAATTAATCACATAAATTGAGTTAGCCCCAAACTAGGTTAGAGACTTGTATTATGGGATACTAAATCCTATAATACATAATCTTTAAATAAACATTTAGGACCCAGGCCAATCAGAAAAATACTATTTTCCAGCATGACTTGATTGGGATTCGAACCCGAGATCTCTTGATTTATTGATATTGACTTTTTCACTGTACCAACTCTGGGGTCCGTACCATAAATAGGTGATTTGATTGTGTTACGCCTTGTAAATTGTTATACCCAATAAAGTCGTATGCGAAAAATTCCATTGCTTGTGAGCCAGACAAGAGCATTGTTTCGTCCACAGATGCCCGGGGGATTATCATCAATCACCAACTGCAAATTGCACATGGCCTTTCGGAATGCATCCATTTGTGTGCCACCGACCTGGATTAGGAGGCATTAGTTGAATCGAATTCCGTGCTAAGCTTCCTACGGAACCATTCTGTATGCCTTAAAGGCACCACCGAATTGGACACATAAACCGAATAAATCAATTAATCGATATGAAAGTTTATTTCAATTTAAGTTACCCAGTTCTCATTTCCTACGAAATTTACAACTGAAAACTCGTTTGGCAAAAGTTTTCAGTTTAGAAATTTGGTAAATATTTGAGATTATGTTTTTATTTATTGTATATATTTTTTAAAACATGAAAGACGTGACAAATTATTATCTATAAAAATGTCGATAAAACTGTGACTTTATATTAGCTGTCTGTACGTTTATCAGTCTGTGTTGTAATAGTGATAATACACTAACCCTATTTCCTTTCAAGGGTCCCCAACTATCTTCGTATTAAGTTTCATCAGAATAGATACAGTATTTTCTAAAATAGAAACAAATAAATAAAATATAGTAATAGTATAGATCTCACAAAATGTGCATACACATACTTTAAGGTGTAATACTTTTTCTGTAAAAAATATTGGTTGTGTATCTTATGAACAGGACATTCTACCTCAAAAATCCTAAAACATAGAACCTAAACCTAAAACACTCATTTAAATTAACAAAAGCTAGGCGCGTCTTTAATTACAGTTTTAGTGCACGCCTAGAGCTACAGTTCTCAAACTATTCGAGGCACTAAATCCAGTCGCTAGTCTAGTACAGCAGTATCATTCTAGAGCAACATGCATACCTATGTAAATTCCCAGTTTAAGGAGGCCCTCGTTAATTTGGCTGTGTCACGGGTACATCCCTTTCTTGGTAAGCCGTACGGTCTTGTAAACGACTCTTGGTTGGGAACTACTGCGTTTATCTTACTATATGTATATCGATTCGGCACATTTAAATGTATCAGTTCCGCATTCTAAGTTCCTGTTGAGCGCTTATCATATCATATCAGGCTTCTTTATCAATATTCGACTTGTACATGTACTTGAATGTAGGTAAAGTATGTTTACAGTACAAAATAATGGAATATAATAATAATGATGTCTAAACTAAAATGACCCTGTGGGTCACATGTAAAAGAACTAAATTTACATTATACTTACATAAACTTTTAAGAAATGATAAAATACAAGTTTGATATGTAAAAATAAATGTAGAAAGTTTTATCTCATGATGAACGTACGTTTTTTAATCCGGTTATGTTAAAGAAATTATTGAAAATGTGTTTTTAAATATGATACTCAATTTAAAATAAAAAAAATACCAAAATATAGAACAAATTATTATATAAAAATGAAAGGCTCTGAAGTAAAAAAGAAACAAACTGTAATTTCCGTATATGTATATTAGTTATTTAACTAAGATCTTTAAATATAAAACAATCAAATATAAACTACGTCTCTATTTAATATTTTTTATAATGGTCTTGATATGATAAGTGTGAAAACGAAAGTGCGTAATTGGATATGATAGCTATTTCTAAATATTACTATATTGATAAGCTAGTCAAGAGTTGTTTACAAATCCTTATGTATTATAATGAAGGAATAATAATTTTTTTACAAATTGTTGGTTTATGTGTGTCTATATTTTCAATAATATTATATAGAGAAAATGTTTTAAAACTCCATCTAGGGATAATCTTAGAAACTATGGTTGTATTTATATAAAAAAAATTTTTTACCATTAGAACTTTATACACTATATACTTTATATACTGTCCGACCGTGCCCACCTCATTGGGCGTTAAAATATAGCTTATAGCAGCAGCACTCCCGAGTAGTGTAGCTTTCTGATTGTGAAATAATTTTTGTGATCGGTTCAGCATTACCGAAGATTAGCTCTTTCCAATAAACAAACAATCAAAATTACAAACTTTACCTTAATATTAGTTTAGATAGAGCTACATTTTATATTCAAGTAGTGCATCTTTTATTTTGGTTTAAGAACTGTAATATCTTATTTTATTTTTTATCTGAATAAACGATTTATTTATTCTTTTTGTCCTGCACTTATTTTGCTAAATCCCACCCTAAGAAGAACCGCCATTCAATAATTGAGACCACTTGTATTTTCTGAAACTCCTTGATGTGTGTGTGTGTGTGTGTGTTCCAATCTATTAACGAAAAGTCACGGTCCAGGTGATTTATTTTTATAAATGAGTGAAAAGTTAAATAAATTTTACATTTCTTCCTCCTTTCCAAAACTGGTGTGACTTTTGGGAAAGTTGTTTTATCTGAACTAATTTAAACTGGATTATAATGTTTATGGTCACATTGTATAAACGTGATCTAGATATAATATTTGTATTTATTGGTTATCTCTATGCAACCATTGAAGTTCCAATATTTCAAGTTTGTCCTCTATCTTATCAGATTACCTGATAACTGGTCACGGGCAAGAGACTTGGATTATCCTTTAGAATGATTACAAAGTCAGCTCATTAAAACGTGAAATAAGGTTTTTGTGCTTTTTCTCAAGATGTTTTAGTAGGTAAGTTATATATAATTTTAATTATATTTAAAGTATATTTTGGTATCGATTCTGGTAGGAATTACGGAACCGATGTGCTATTTCAGTTCATAAAATTACATCAGACTGACTGCTTCCTAAAATACAGGTTTATTCCTAGCTTAGGTGACAGAGAATCATTTAACAAAGCTATAATGTTATAACATTTAAAAAAATTTAATGTACTGTCTTAATTGAAATAAAAATCAATTATAGTTATTATATTATAGGTATACCTATAAGCTACCCATTTAATGGATAAATAAATAAATAAAAAATAAATAAATACAAAATTCATTGAAATCTCTGTGATAAAATTTATAAAAAAGGAAAACGATACAAGATTTCCACCCACATAGATACTCACGACATGTATAATAGTCGTGTATAAATACCTTTGTTTTGTCCTTAAAAAACATATATATCCTTTGTATGGGAAGACCTGCGTTGTGGTTCTTACCGCATCATTATACTGTGAGAGGCGGCTTTTTTGTTATAAATATAAAGTACATACTGGTAAAATGTATGTTTATTTAATTAAGGTGATCACTGAGCTTATGTGATTTTTTTTTTATTAGTATATGACTTAGCATCGTAATACTGTTATTTCCCTAATTAGGGCCATTGTCACATTACTCTTATTTCAAAGATATTTTTATGACGTATAAACATGACTCACTTTTTATACGAATAAAGAGAAAGTATAAATTAATACTAGCTTCAGTGGTCTCCTAAGTATAACTTTTCAAAACAATTACAGCCTAGATAGGTGAAAGACAGGCAAAAAGGAAGCGTAAATTTTTTTAATAAAAAAAACGTAGCGATGATATATTTTTCACTAAAAGTTTTCACCACGAAAATCTGGCAATGAGCCAATTGGCGTAACCTAGCAGCCAGTTAGCAGTTTGTTGCGAACAAAAATCGGCTATATATGTACTTCTCAACGTATACAAAAATATATATGCACACCACAGTTTGCTCATGTAAGAGTAATGGGTATCTTCATATTAACTAGTATGCAATACGGCTACTAGCCGCTAGATAGCAATCTAAGTTACCTTAAACACCTTCAGGTGAATTTGAAAAAAGTCTGACTGACAGGAATAAACATACCCGGTAAGTATTAAAATAAAATAAGTAAAAAAATAAAATGTAAAAAAGAAAATAAGTTTTTAAGCAAAAAATTACTTTATAAATAAATAATATAATTATTATTTGTCGGCATAAATATTTACTTGGCCATTAAGTTTTAGCCCCGCCAAAAAGCTTTACTGCCAGAATATGTATATAGTTTGCTCATCTAAATATTATTCTTCAATATTAATATTGACGATTGAATGATTAAAAATCACAGGTAAAAGAGAATTTCCTTTTTCTTTCATTTACCATTCATAGCGTTCAGTTTGTATCATATACGTCTGTATCATGTACATAGCTCTGTCACATATTGCTCTATATTATTGTCTATTTATATTACTCTATTTTCTTCTCTTTCATTGACTTATTTGTACTAACTTATTTATTATTTGTTAGATGATATTTTTAGCTTAGGTACACTCGTATATTATAAACCTTCCTTAATAATTTACATAAATTGTATAATGATATTTATATTATACAGATACAGCTTCACGTCTTTATCTCTTACGAGGTAGATAGAGCTAGACTCTTTTAGTGCTCGAAGGCTACACTTAGCAGATTGGGCTTATACAAATGGAAATTCAAAAATAGTTACAGGTTGCTAACCTATCGCCTATGAGAAGAGTTACCTATTTTACGCCCTTTCCCTTGATCAACTTTAACAATCTTTGTGAGAACAGAAGTACATTCTACGTTTTTATTTTACTTCTAGATCACCATCGATCCAATTTATATCAAGTTAAAGAGATTAGTCGTTAATTAATCGTAATGACTTAAAAAATATATATATTTCCAAGTAATTAAAATATTATAATAAAAACAACGTTTATCGAGAAATATTAACGAGTAACAACAAAATTATCTTATCCTTGATACTTGAGAAAAAACATTATTAGAAAAATATGTCTATTCTTATACACGATAAAACTAACAAGATAATACAAATAAAATAATTGATTACACAATAACTTCTAAAAAAGAACTAAATAATATATTTTTATTTTAAATATCATTAAAACCTGTAACCAGATTATTTTTAATTTATCGCTCCTTAAAGTGACGACCTCCGGATTCTAACCCCGGTCAAGGCATCATGGAAAATTATCTTTTTTTTTATCGGTCTGGGTCTTAAATGTGTTCTTTATTATATAAAGTTATCTTTGAGTTACTTGTGTTTTAAATTGATTTTGGGACTAACGAAGTGTAATTTGTTCCTCTTTTTTATTTATTTAGTAATACATAAATACGGATTTATCACTATCTCAGGTATTCATTTAATATTTAACCTTTTTATAAGTAGTAGATTATTTTCATCTACATTTTTCTGTTTATAAAATATATATATTAGTATTTTTAGAAATAGATCATTATTATTCAAATGTATTAAATTAGTTTATTGATTATGTCATTTCTTTGCCGTTTTTTGATAACAAATAAAATGCGTGTCTCTTTGGCTAAATAAAATCCACTAATATAGCACTTATTTAATGTAGATAATAGTATACTAATACAAACTATATTACATTTTAACATTAATGCCGACGCATTATGTTCAAAGTTCAATTCAAGAGATATCATCCGCCAATTCGCACTTTGATCATGAGCTTAATATAAAGTGCAAATTACTACTTATCGAGTGACGCCAAGTTGTTGCCTTTGACGTCATTTATACTTCTGTAATGACTAAGTGGGTAATTGGAGGCTTAAAATTTATTGAGCGTTACCTATAGGTATACTAAAATTACTAATTGTACAAGAAAACTAAATTCATATACATACACTAAAGAACTGAAAATAATTTGGAATTACTCTGAAGTTGTAGGTATCTATAGGCTGCGGTAACCATTTTCTATGAATGAGCGTGAGCCGCATGCATTATGCGTGTTTGGTTTCAGAAAAAATCTTTTTCTTTTATTGAGATTCAAAATGTACTTGGCGTAATAAAACAAATGACGACGTACATACATATATTGTTCTATATTCATAAGAACAGGCCAAGTGCGAGCGAATACATTTATCTGGGAAATTACTCGCCTTTCTACACTATGATTACGAATTCTCAGAAGCATGAATGAGTAGTACAGTGCAAAGTCCTATCAAGTGACGGCTACCTCTTGCGTATGACATCACCAATAATTCTGTAATCTAAAATTCGAAGGTAAATATATATAATGAGCACTACATTGTCTTATTTAATGAGCATTTGAACGTTTGCTACAATAAATTACTTAATTTACACAGCTTAGAATTTGAATTATTGCTATAAAAACAGGCTTAATTTAAAGTTTTATATCTTTGAAATGTAAGCGGCCAAAGGGCATAGTAGTATACCTATGCAAATTTAAGGTACCGTAAAAAAAAGAAACTGAAATTTTATCACAATAAGAAACGTTAGCAAATCATTTGAGTCATGGACAAGAGGTTTTGATTTTAATTCGGTGGGGTATTTTTTGTGCGGACGTAAAAACCGGGGACTACCAGATTATGCGATTTGTGAATAAGTTATTAGCGACAGATGAAATTAATTCAAAAAGTATTTTATTCAAGTATGACAAATATTAGCGCTTTTGAATTGTCATTTTGCTATTTTTTTTTAGTAATTGCAAATCTACCGATCTGGTTTTACTCGTGGGGCTCCCGTTGGAATTACGGTATAAAGTGTAGCCTTGATATCTTAGCTTTCTAATAGTTAAATACATTTTAAAATGGGACCAGTGGTTTCAGATATTATCATCTACATACATACTCACAAACACCTCCTCTTTTTAGGTATCATATTAATGTTGTCGTAGCTATATGTAGTTTTTATCAGTATGCGTTTGCGCTAACATTACAAGTCAATGTCCATTGACGGCCGGAGAGCCAATGCAAACACACGTATTATATGTATATTTATTTTATGGGCATTAGTGTGACATACGAATTAGTGTAAAACTTAATATATTTTTTAATTGTGATCAAAATATGAATTGAGTAAGTTCTTTTATTTATTTATTTTATTTCCCG
>JADGIL010015570.1:0-19717 GCA_020352625.1 Cactoblastis cactorum
ATTTGGCTTAGCGATGGACGATGACCTGGAATAAAAGATAGGCTACTGTTTATCCCGGGAAAATGTACGGTTCCCGAGGGATATAATTTATTGTAGTAGTACTAAGTAATCTACGCGGACGAAGTCGCGGGAATTAGCTAGTATTAGTATAGATTAATAACACGTGCTTGTTCTAGGTACTGGCAGCAAGTCAGAGTCCGATTCCACGGACGCAGAGATGTCGGGGTACCCTCATGAGGACGCGGCCGAACTTGGCCACGAGAAGTCGGAGGAAACGTACAAGGAGTGGGCGGTGTACTGGGAAGCCCACATGGCTCGCAAGAACCAAGACGTTTTCACCGAACCCGGTGAGGAAACTGTACAGTCAACCACATAAGTAAATATCACTGCATTGCATACTTAATTTTTTTTAACTTTTTCCCCCAAAAATGCACAAAAATGTATTTTTCGTTCATAGAGGGTTTTTGTGAGGTCAAAAGATAACGAATATTTATTTTTTCATAATATCTTATAATTTAAAGGACCTTTATACTTAATTATGTGGTCGTCTGTACTTATGACGATACATATGTTTTTTTTCAGTAGGTTTTAGTATTCAATCTATTCTAAGTGAATAGTAAATTTCTCTAAGTATATAAATATACTTTTTGAAAAAGTCGTGATATTTTCATTAAATTGATTTAGTAAAATAGGTTTAATGTTACAAATATGTGTAATATACTAAGGGCTAATAATTATAGCTTTGTGAAAATGAGCATGGTTCCTAAGAGTTTGAAGTTTAAATAAATGGAGCAGCTAAATCAGCTATTTTTAACCACGGACGCAATAAGAGGGGTGTTATAAGTTTGACGTCTGTGTGTGAAATGGATGAACCGATTTGGATAAATCTATTTTTTTAGAAAGGTGTCTTTATCGAGATTGTTAGCTATGTTGTTGACTCCTGTCGCAAAAAGAGGGATAAGTTTGACGTGTGTTTTGTTATATTGTGTCGGAGGTTTTTTTAAATTTTATTTACTTGTTACCAATTATTTTGATTAACTCTGCTCCATAGCCTCGCTCTCATGGGAATGACATCCCTAACTCATAAATGTATAAATATTTTTCATATCGAACTGATAGTTAAAGAGATAAGCACAAACAAATTAACAACGCCGTGTTTTAACAATATTGGGAATTATAGGAGGCGAGTGTCACCGCGGGAAAATGCTAGTTCCTAATAAATACCTTTATCGCAATTATATTTAAATATTGTTGCAGATTCGGCCGAGAATAACAAACCCCGCCAAGAAAATAAAGAGGGCCCTAAGGATAACGTACGTAAAATTATTTTATACTTAGACAAATTATGGTTTTTATCTATACATTTAATAAAACTAACCGAGCTATGTATATCTGTACATGGAAGATAGTGTGGGGGGTGATTTGTCTTTTAAGCGCCTATAGAGGCCAAAACTATTTTTAAAAAGGATTGTATCTGTATGTCTGGTTGGTACACGCATCAAGCAAAAGCTACTGTATAGAATTTGATGCGGTTTTTACAATTGTATGGTAGAACGGCTGCCTTAAATTTAGCGTTTGCTTCATCTTGATCTTTTTTCGTAGTGATATGATGCATGCTTTTTTAGCCTGCAGCATGAATAGGCCGGCTTGTCCGGGGCAGTACCACGCTCCCACAGAAGACCGACGAATGAATGGCGGCTATCAGCCGCCATGCTTCGTCCGGTGAGTGGGCGAGCCGGAGGCCAACCTCCCCGCCCTCCTCATTTGGAGGGACAGAAACTAGCGTATAGTTTTTAAAGGCCGGCTACGCTTCTGTGAACCCGCGGGTGTTGCAGGTGTCTATGGGCGGCGGTGATTACTTAACATCGCGTGACCCGCCTGCTCGTTTGTCTCGCTCTTTCATAAAAAAAACTCGAGATATTGACGATAATATTTACGCGCGGACGACGTCGCGGGCATAAGCGAGTGTAAAATAAAATACTGCAATTTTCATTATATCTGAATCTCCGTTCTACCAATAAACGACCATTCTAAGTTGAGCGTGACCTGCGAGGTTTACTACTCTGTTTGCCTCGTTAGGTATAAAGATGCGATAAGTAGATATTTAATCAATATTGTGTGCATTGTGCGTGCCGCGATAAGTGAAACAGTTTGATAACGATAACGTTCATTGAGCATGAGATTTCATTTTGATTGCGATATCGCCATCAGTCATAAATGCATACATGATAATTAATATTGGGTAGACGTTTTTAGAAAAGGGCAGGTCAGAAATACGCCTTTAATTAACGAACGTGTATGAATATTGATTAATGGGGAGTAAGCGAAGGAAGTATGTCAGGACCGTAGCAAGTGGAAGAATGTAGTCTCTGCCTACCCCCTATGGGAAAAAGGCGTGATCATATGCATATGTAACATTGGGTACTTGGTGTTTTTGGATGTTGATTTAAAGTAAACTACGATACTGCCTTTTATTTACGTGAAACAAAAAAGTAATTAAAATTGTGAAGAAACTAACTGACCTGATGGGCTTAGTCGCAAAATATATCTTCTAAAAAGGTCCCCTAGTCGTAAAAGGTCTCTTTCCCGTAATGCTCTTTCGCATAATATCTTTTTCTTAAAATGCCTCTCTGGGTTCAACATTATATATAAATTTGCTTTATGACTTTGCCGACTCATAGGTGTTCGGAGCGGTTACACAGAATATAATTTGAGGATTAATTCATGCAATATAATTTCAATTTTAAGATTAAACGTTCGATCATAGTGCAAAATTACACACTATCGTTCTAAAACAAATTAAAGAAATATTTACTTCTTTTAAAAGTTCCTAAATATTTTCAGGGTTCAATGAAAATCTCATTAAAATCAAATAAGCTCTTTCGAAAATTACCTTGGACAAACATACTGTAATAATGCATTTTCTATATATTGCATTTCGCATTGCAAAAAAATGAATGCGATAAGTTCTTCGATCATACGAGTATATTTGACAGTGACATTTTCTTTTTAATTTATTAATGAAAAATAATATTTATCCGTAAAATAAGCAATATAATATAGATAGAACCTACACAGATATCAAATTCATGATCTCATAGAAAAATTCTATTAAGGACAAGATTGAAAGGCTATCCTAGTATCCATACATGTTTAATTTTATTTTACTAATACATAGTATTATATAATCTGTGATACTTATGGTCTGTGGTCCAGGAAACGGGCGACAAATCCGGCCGGCGGTGGTTCTTCGCGATGCGGCACGGCGAGCGAGTGGACCTGACGTACGGCCAGTGGGTTCCGTACTGTTTCGATGAGAACGACACCTACGTGCGAAAGGATCTTAACATGCCGCTCACTCTTGGAAAAAGGTGTGTAATACTTATAGGTATGATTACTTTATTACTAAAAGAGAAATGTTCTATTATTAAATAAATATCCTTAAAATTAAGTCATTCTCATTGATTATTATGTTTATTTCGCATTGTTAAATATATATTTTATATTAATTTTTGGTATATTTTAATATCTACTATCATCTATCTGATATTTAAAATGATGACGACACAGTTTTGTCATATAGAATAATATATAGGCTACAGATCAAATTCCACGCGGGCAAAGCCGCTGGCAAAAGTTAGTTATATTATATTGCGGATAAGTTTGTTTCTTTGGTTGAACGCGCGAATCTCAGGAACTATATTTGTAGGACGGGCGGTCGAGACTCGTACGCGAAGGATTCCCCGCTGACGCGCATCGGGCGCTTCCAAGCGTACTTGGTGGGGGAGGGGCTGCGGCTGGCGGGCGTGCGCCTCACGCACGTGTACGCCTCCGCCGCGCTGCGCTGCGTCGAGACTGCGCACGAGCTCGTGCGAGGTAACGCTACCACGAGACTACTTTCAGTCGCAACCGAACCAAATATAGTCAGTTTAAGGTCTGATAAATAAGGCTAGTAGCAAAAATGATGAATATTTCGATAAATATTTATCATAACATTTTGTAGTTTTATTTATTTATTAGCCTACGGTAAATGCTAACGATGCCATTTTAATTCTGTACCAAAATTTGAACAAGTTCTACGAATAAAAAAGATCATGAAGAAATCTGACGATTGATGAGTAACATTGACGTATTAGTGAAAGTGACGTACTCGCCTTAATTTACTACAAATTATCTATAACTACCTTTTCCTCGCGTCTCCGCTTGCTTCATATTCGGGGGCTGGGGAAATAAAGTCAAAAAGAAGCCTATGTTACTCTCAGCTCTTCAACTATCTCCATATAAAAACTTGCCCCAGGGCACAAATCAGTTGCCCAGTGAAACACGGACAAACAAACAAATATACTTTCCCATAATACATATTAGTAAGTATGGATATTATTTCCTTCTCAAGGGTTGCAAGACCCGTCGATAAAGGTCCGTGTGGAGCCGGGCTTGTTCGAGTACAAGCCGTGGCACGCGGCGAAGGGCCTGGCGCCCTTCATGACGCCCGAGGAGCTGCTCGCCGCTGGCTACCAGGTGGACGTTGAGTGAGTTACATTACTAGCAATATCCGCGACTTTGTTCGCTGCCAGTTTTTAAATTAAGTGATTTTAAAAATAAGTGTAAACTATCTTTGCCCGCGGCTTTGCCTGCGTATAATAGTAAAATGAAAAACTTTAAAAATTTTCACCCCCAATGGGGTGGAATTTCCAAAATCCGTGTCTTCGTGCTCCCCTACACTCTTCAAGAAATATAAACGCCAATTTTCAGCTACGTGCGTTCAGTGGTCTAGATCTAAATTTAAATTATTTTTTTCCATATCTTAAGTACATTGATAGCATAAGTAGCAGTTTCCCTTGCTGTTTTTAAGCAGACTTTTGCATTCATTATAATACGTATCAACATTCAGCCTACTTTATAAAGTATGTGTGAAAAAAATCAGTTTTAAATTTTAGTTTTGTATAAAAATACAATTTAAAGTTATGATTTTTTATTATACAGTATTAATTTATTATTATTATTTACAGTTACAAGCCATATATAGACCTTAGTTTAGACTTAAACGAGACTGTAGAAGAGTTCTATGAAAGACACGAGAAGATCATCCATTCTGTTGTTAAAGACACCGAAGAAACAGGTCAGTACATAATACAATATGTAATATAATATAAATCATTGTCATTACTTATTTACTACTTTATTAAAAAAAATTACTATGGCGATCATTATTTATCTCTGGTTTTTGTGTTTAAATTAATTAATTGAGCTGAAGATTTGTATGCAGATAAATATGCAATATTATAATGACATGGACCCCCTCTGATTATTTATGCGTTATGCGTTAAAAACCAATTACAACGGGCTAAACACGCAGAGCCATATATATAGATTTAATTTATGGACAACTGCTAGGTGGAAACGTGATGTTCGTGGGTCACGCGGCAACGCTGGACGTAGTGGCGTTCGCGCTGAAGCGTCTGGGCGCGGAGCGGGCGCGGGAGCGGGAGCGGGCGCCGTACCAGCTGAGCAAGCAGCTGCTGCGCGTGCCGTACTGCGCGCTCGCCGCGCTGCGCGACCGCCCGTGGCAGCTCGTCTGCCCGCCCTGCCCGCCCGCCATCAACTCCAGCTCCGGCCGCTTCGACTGGAGGATACTGCTCGATGACTAGCCTTCTTGAGACTAATGTGCGCCAGCTTTGACGAAGAATTTGTAGGTTTTGTCAATGGAAATTACACAAATAGTGTTATCAATCGCAAATAATTTATTTACTATAATTTTCAAATTGAAATAAACTGACTTCAAAATTGGACAAATAGGAGGATGACTACTAAGTTATAAGAGAATTACCGCGTATCTTCTTCATAAACGTCGACGTCTATTTGCGCCCACGCCGAAAACGCCAATGAACATTTATTGCAGCCTTACCGCTTATTGGCAAATACATGAATCGAGTAATTCCATGACTATCGTGCGTTTTCTCCCGAGAGTATGTCACGGAAAAGTGACTTCAAACCCATGACATATATTGACACTCAAAAAAAAGCGTTTGTGCTAAAATGTCCTTTTCATAAAAAGTCAACTTCTTAAAATGTGTGTAAAACGAACTTCACAAAAAGACAACTTCTTACAATGAAAACTTCGCATTATGTCAACACCTTAGATGATAAATTCGCATAAAGACAATTTCATAAATTCTATCATAACAAATCCAATTATTGATTATGAAATGGTTCAATAACGTTATTTTTCAGTAACATGTAAATATATAGGCAACAAGGACAAACGAAAAAAAGTACTTAAAAAGTTAATATTTTAATATAAAATTAATACTTTTTAAAAGCTTATTTAATAGACATACTATTATCAAGAGATTTGAACTAAAAAGTGTAATACATTTTTTTTATAAAAAAAAAAATAACTACAAGAAGTGGTCGTTGTGACATTGTGGTAGACGACATGTCACCTAGACTAAATCTCTTAGACAAAAGATTATTTTAGGAAATTGTTTAGTGTACCTATAATAAACTAATTTTATCTTTCGAGGGAGATATACAGTAGAAATAATTTTGGAAATTTTTAAGTGTATTATTCTTTTTTTGGTGTAGCCAACTGGCCAAATGTTTTATTTTTATTTACGTAAAATTTTGAAAATAAACTGTAAAAATTCTTGAGTACATCAAATTCGCAATGTCGAAGCATTAACATTAAGATATTTTTTAGGAAATCATTGGATTATTTAACGTTTTAAGAGGAAAACATTTTGCCATTCGAAGTTTAAAGACTTTCAATCATATGTTTATTGTGCACCAGTTTTAAGTCCGTCGTTATTGAAAAATTAATTGAATAAACTTGCCACTAATAGATAATAAACATTACTGAGTACTTAATTAGTTCACTACGTTTTCGAAAATAATTCTTTTTATTATTAGGTAGTTTATTAGAGAACAGATTCTACCTAATATTTTTTTATTTCACTTTTCGACACACAGTAGTTACTTTATTTTGTATTCACCATTGACAGATTCTATCACAATTTTTTATTGAAGCGAGATAGATGAGTCTGATACTTGTTTAGGTAAGAATAACGTACCATGATATTACGCATGTACTTATTCAAAAATTAGGCGAAAAAGGAATCTTAATGTTATGAATACCAAGAATTTTACTTCTGAGTACAACAATACTATAGTTACATATAAGATGTGCAATCTTCTGTGATTCATGTTCCTTCAATTCATAACTTAATATGTAAATAGAATTTAATAGACATTTACAATAATCTCGAACACGTTAATTTATTTAAGTAGAAATGTTTATAGTAACATTTCAGTTGTATGTCCATAAACTTGGTTTGTGCAGGATTGACGCCAGGTTGATTTATAACATAATATGAAGTTCTATGCAGATATTTTCACGGCGGAGATCCGTTGCAGCCCGGGAGTATGAACATAGAGACTACAATCATCTAGTATTTTAAATACTTCATATATCAATATAAGCCACTGCCTCAGCTTACTGTATTTAATTCGTTATAGAGTATATCAGCATTGTGACAGATACATACGTCCGTGTGTATACGTATGCACGTTTTGTAACTATCACGTGTGAATGCCTTAGACTGATTAGGAACGTGTGTAGCTACGTATAATTTAATATTATGTGTAGGTAATAAATAATAAGTATAAAAATTTGCATTTTTATTTAATCGCATCGCAATATTTTAAAGAAATGTAACTACATATACTCTTTTCAATAATTAAAACAATGATGTAGATAAATAAAAAATTGTGTAAAACGAACTTATAAATAAACTTGATATTGAAATCTTATGACTAGAAAAACTTGCTGCTCTTATTAAAAATAAAAAATAAATGGACAGTTACAAAACTTTCTAAATGCTGTTTCTGTATCGTTAATCAAAGATTTCTAGCATATTTAAACTTTTTCACTTAAACTCATTAATATAATTCACTTTATAATAATGAAAATGTATAAATTATCTTTGGAAAACATCATGATATTAAAATTCGCACAAGGCACATAATGAATTTGAAAAATCACTTTCTTGGCACACATATTAATCTATCTATAAACTCAATAATGAGATCATTTGGGTTCCATATGCATTCCATGGGCATTAGAATAATTCATCCTTTCTGCAAGAACCTCTTCAACAATTTTCTGAATTATTTGTCTATCTTCAGCTTTTATATCTTCAGGTTTCGTTTTGTCATCGTAAATTTTTCTATCTATTAACCTTGCTATTACCTCTTCCACAATCACATCAATATTTTCGTTCGTATCAGAATCACTGAACTGTAGAATATCCTCTAATGTGTCCGCGTTTTGTGGTTGTGCTTCTTGTTGCTCAGTATTTTCATGTTTCTCTAGCACAGGCTCATCAGGTTCTTCCATTTCAGTAGCTGTTTCGGGAATATCGCCTCGTCCATCCTTTTCTTGAGGTTCTATCGCCTCCTCTTCAGTTATTATTGCAGTATCTGATAGTTCATGAGCAATATGTTTATGCCGTTTCATAATATCACGCAGTTTTTCTTTCGCTGAAGCCACAACTTCTTTTCGAGTTTCTGATTTTATTTTAGCAATCGCCTTCTTTTTACGTTCTTGCCTCAAATTTCGAAATTCATCTAGTGCTTTTTTTGCTTTTGGTAGTTTTATAGTCTCCACTTCATCAGTAATTGTGTTTTCATCTTCATTAGGAGTAAGTTCTTTGGCATCCAACACTTCTTCCTCTATTTCACTAACTGTTTGCATACTTTCTTCAACAATAGTTTTGTCAGTTGTAGTAGATATAGGTGGTATATTATTTTTATCATTCCCTGAATCAAAAGTTTCTTCAAATGATTCTTCAGAAACTGGGGCGGAAGATTTTGGAATCGTCCGTGGCGGGTTGTTCCTGAAACCTTTCTTTTCAAGGATAAACAGGGCTGGTTTTGTTTTAATTCTAATTGGTGGTATGAGTTTGTAGTTCATAGCAATTTGTGAAAATGAGTCTACGCTGTCTAAAACGACATGAGTGTTCGTAAAAGCTTTGATGTTTGGAGAATATTTGCTTTTTGCTTCAACAATGAGATGTGTGTATTCTAGTAGTTCTTCGGCTTGGAGTGATTCATTTTTGCTATAAATCCAGTTATCGTTAATCTGCGTAAATCTCGTAACTCCAGTTTGAGCAGCTAAGTTACAAATATGTACATGAACAAATGGTTCATCTTTAAGTAGCTTGTGGAATCTGAAAATATTTAAGTAAACAAGATTGTAATTGTATGCAATAGTTCTATTGATAACAACAACAACAGATTCTTTCAGATCAGTTTCCTTATTAACATATTTATTTTGATATCTTACCTTGTAATGGCTACTCCTCCAGGATAATTGGTCATTGCTACTAAGATGAACGATAGGGTCATAAGTATGTTGCCCACTATTATAACCATGGTTCCCCAGAATAGTAACTCGTAGATTGGAGCTTTGGTTCTTCTTATATATCTAAAAAAGTCAGTGCGTATGTTAATAGGTATTTTTAACAGATGTTTGTAATTCCGACTACTTTTGTAATTTTGATATAATAGAAAGATAAAAACTTAATCTCGTAGATAAGTCACAGCAATTAACTTTTCCAGAAACTGAGTCTGGTCCCTTGTGCCTTACTCCAGCAGAATTTTATTTTCAATTTTGTATATCTTTTATCTAGTTTTATTATAGTATAAAGGCTTCTTATATATTACGTATAGTTTTGTTTATAATAGTTTAATATGCATTCAAATCGGCCTCTTAATGAAATCGATGAATATAAGTAATGTATAATAATGGACTATTCAAGAAAGAACATGCATTTGTTTATTTTAGAAAGTTTAAAAAATATAAGACAAAATGATTAAAGTACTTACACATATGAGCATGCTGCTGCCGACGCTATATTCAGTAGAGGGAAGACATAAATGATAAACCTAAGTTCTTTATGGGGCAGCAGCGAGTACAGCAATATGTACACAAAGGCAGGTGCAGCGAACTGCACGAGCCTGCGATCGAGGTAAACGCCCGCGGGAATGAGCACCAGACTGGGGCCGAGACCTCGAGGGAGAGCCGAATAAAAGTACCACAGAAATGGTGATGTCTGTTTTGCAGAGTTAAAGTTTCAAGTACTTATTTAATGATGAAATAAAATAATAACAGATTATTATGTATGGTAGATTTAGTAAACATATAAATTATTAACATCTATAAAGCCAGTTTTAACTAAATTTTGACGCTTCTGAAAATTTTAGTAATAGACTGCTACTTTGGATTATAATAGACTGCTACTTTGGATTATAATTGACCTTCTGGCACAAACTTTTTATAAGTCAGTTTCTCAAATAAGAACGTTCACAATATCCCACTAACACTACAAATTTGTAGTGCAATTTACTGAGAAGCTATCATGCCTTTAGGATTGGATTTTAACATAGCAATGTAATTATTTATATTATACTAGCTAATGCCCGCGACTTCGTCTGACCACTGGATATTATTACAATAAATTATATCCCTCAGGAACCGTACATTTTTCCGGGATAAAAAGTAGCCTATCTTTTAATCTGGGCCATTGTCCATTGCTGTGCCAAATTTCATTCAGATCCATTCAGTAGTTTTTGTGTGATGCGCGTACAAACATACAGACAGACAGACAAAAATTCTAAAAACAATCGTTTTGGCTTCTACAGGTCCTATAAAGAACCCCTATATATGTTTTTCATATATATCTTCCATGTTCAGACATTGCTCAGTTACAATTTTAGTATATGTATAGATATATAAAAGTGAAAAATCTCAAAAACTACAAGTGCTAGGGGTCTTAAATTTTGCATAGTGGTTTCTTTTTAGGAGCTGCGGAAAAAAGCATATTTATATTATTCTTACAAAACAGACTTAAGATTTGAGAGAAAATTAGTTGGCGAAAGAAACTCACAAGCCCTTATAAAACTGTAATTTTTGCTATTTATATGTAATAAAGGATACACCCCAATCAGAGCTTTTGTTTAGAACAGTGTTGTACCAAAACACCTCAGCCTCTGGCCAGACCAGTCTCCGCCAGAATATTGAATCTACCACCACTGTCAGAGCCACAAGACCCGCTCCAGCTGGAATTACTATTTTTAGTAGTCTGGAACCAATAAAATGATGAATTCTTAACTTTTTATGGTGATCTTCCTACTTACTTTAACAATAAGAAGCCATTTGTATTTTTTTTTACTCCATAAAGATAACAAACATTACACTACCTTTATAACTTAACCTCTTTTATTTGAAATAATTGAAATAAAATAACTTTTGATTGTATAATATTTGCCCTGTGTTTTTTATGTGTACAAGAACAAATACATTTTTTTACGATTTTAAGAGCCACTCGGGCATGTTCATTGTAATACTTACGTTTTTATATCAATTTTCTTGAAATACAAATCTATTATAAGAAACAGGCCAAATAACATGGCCAACTCTGATCTAAAGATAACTATAGCAGCACCCGCTGATATAAGAAACAGCTTATGTCTCCCTGATATCCATCCTTCAAATGCCAAAAGTACTGAAAAATGTTAATAAAATACAATTTATGTGAAATATCTATAAATATTCATTCAGCAGAGTACTAAATGCACTCATATCAAAGTTATTTAATATTCAATATAATTATGTAAAATATAAGTAAATTTACCAAGAGGTAGCACCATAATATTAGGTAACGGGCGGCTCATATAAAACATGAAGTGATACTGTGTTACTGATATGATTGTGAACCACCAAGTGAAGGTGGTGCCAAACTGCTTTTGTAGTGCATCCCTGAGGCGACTCCATGCTCCTATGACTGTCAGGGCTAGCATCAAACGAACTGAAAAATATTGGTCAAAAAATTTTTTATTATATACACAATCTCATCACAATATTTTTTCAAAATGTTGAGACACAAATTATGTCAAGTACTACAAGATCAAGTCATACGGACCTACATATTGCATCCAATATTTATTAATACCAGTGATATGTAAAATTCCAACTAATGGTGCAGAAAGCACTGATATAACTATCGGTCCCAAAAAGGTACGCGGCACCACTCCGGGGAATTCATTGTGATCGTACTGGAAGAAAATAGATCATCGTATATTGTACACTTCAACTTATGAATCCAAAATTAGATTTCATAAAAGCCACCTGTGATAGGTTATGTCTGTGATAAAGAATGTCATGGAACGCTTGTATATTAAAACTTTCTTCCACTTTAGTGAACGGGCATAATAAGACATGTAAACTTGCAACGATATATAATAATTGCACCATGTCTTTTAGTTTGAATCAGCAAATAAATCCCATCGCTCATCACTTCAAAAATATAAGACATAATAGACAGTACACTGACAGTGACGTTTTGTACATTGTCAATGTCAATTCAATCAGCTGTCAAAAAATAAAGCTGCACATTCCGGAACAATCGAGACTGTATCTATATACTTAATTTGATTGTATAAAACAATAAACTAAAAACTGTTTTTCAATAATAGTTTATATAAAGCGCATGTATTTACATTATATTATAGTATATGTATACTATACTAATGTATACTATTAAATTGCACATAGAATTTTATTTTATTTTAAACTATAACTTTGAAAAAGAGTTTTAAAGTATCCTGTTATTAGGCATTTTTATGGAAAGACATGTTTACCCTATTATTTTCTGTTTTAAAGTAAATTTAATCTCCTTCATAAAATACGGTTTTATTTTACTGAGTTTTACTGAATAAAGTTTAGAGCTTTTGAGAGTAAGTCAAATTAAAACGTTGTTTGACAACAATCGTCAACAATGGAGGAACGTATTCTGTGACTGACATTTTAGGGCAGTGTTCGTTTTTTGATACGAAAAAATATCAATAATGATCAATATTTCATATGATTTATTAATTGCGATATTATTACAATAATATTTCGCCTATCATTGTCTTAAAACTATAAGAATGTGTGATGTTTGTTCGGAATTTTCGCAGCTTTTGGTTAATTGTAAGTTACATTGTTTCGAAATTTAGTGAACCATTTGCTCGTTGCACTAGTTTTCTGTGAGATTAGAAGATTACATCGTATACTTTTATAGCTTTGTAATCAAAACTAACCGTACATATGAACTATTTTTTAATTGCGGGTAATATTTCAGGTGAAGCTAGACTTACGGACGATGTATCTCAGTATCCAACCATAAGTCAATCTGAACTAGAAACAGTGCTCAACTACATCCTTTCTTGGCCCCAAAGGTATAGTTTTTAATTATTTACTGTTTTAAGGTCTGATATCTCAATATAACCAAGATTTAATTTTGCAAGTAGTCAAATCACCTAGGACCTATGCATAGGGTTATAAACCTAAACTGTCTCTATATATTAATGACACTGACTTATCTACTTATTAATTGATGAAAACTTGTTTATATTTTATTAGCTAATGCCCACGACTTCAGCTGCATAGATTACTTAGTATTACTATGCATAATATCTTGTCAGTTCCTAGCTCGGTTACAATAAATTATATCCTTCAGGAACCCTTAATTTCTAGGGCAAAAAGTAGTCTATCTTTTATTCTAGGTCATAGTCCATCACTGTACCAAATTTCATACAGATTCATTCAGTAGTTTTTGTGTGATGTGCGTACAAACATACAGACACAAAAATTCTTAAAACAATGGCTTTGTCTTCTATAGGACCTATAAAGAGCACCTATATATTATTTTTTTAAATATTTCCTATGCACATCCAGCTCAGTTACAATTTTATTATATGTATAGATTTTGTTAATGACTTATTTGATCAGACATAATCATTACATTGCCTTATCACTGTCATGACAAGGCAATGTAATGATTATGTCATTTTGTCAATGTACTATGTTGAAAGTATGAGGTACTGGACATACATATCCAAATTCTACTTCCAAAGCAAGATCCAATCCAAATATTGTAGAAAAAAATAGCTTACATTATGTATTTTATGGATATATTTTTCCTTTTTAGGCAATGTATGTGCTGTTATAGAGATGTGAAAAATTTTGAAAGATTTTATTTAGTAGTCCAAAGTATACTGTGCTTATCAGTATGCCAACTGAAGCAACTAAAAGATGAACTAGCAGAAGCCGAGGAAAGCCCACCAGATGAAAAAAAAGAGAAATCTAAACCACCCGAGGCTCCAAACCCTGATGAAAATGAAGAAATTAATGACAAACAATGTGAGACTCCTTCAGAGCCAGAGAAATCAAGTGACACTGGCCAGCAAGAGCAAGCTGAAGAGAAGAAGGAAAAACCTTCAACACCCATTGAGGACACAGAAGCTTGGTCTATGCAACAAAAGGAGAAACTCATGCACATTGTTTCAAAAATCTTTCTCCTTAATTTCCCGCTGTACCTAGCCTGTAAACATTCCACACTTCCAAGCCGCTTAGATGATTTATCAGCTCAAGAAATATCAAACTTAAGTTCTTACTGTGACCTTCATGATACAGAGATCCCAGCATATCTCTTACGCAATGTGAGCCTCTTCTGTAAGTTGGGTGGTGTGTTCGCCATGACCTCTGTGTTTGAGCAAGCAACACCAAGAACTTTACCATTGTCTATGGCACACGCAATAGTGGCAGCCGTAGGTAATTTGAAACTCTGGCTTAACTTCAGAGCAGTGGCTCAACTTTTTATGCCTTTGAGAAGTAAGATATTACAGTACATGTGCAGCTTGGAAGATAAGGATCTCAGGGTTCCAGCAGTTAAATCAATGGCGGGTAAGTCTTATTTTAAAAAGGTTAGTTTTCCAACTATTCTTAATATGTAGTGGTGTCTTAGTATGTTTTAGTAGTACGGCAAATATTTAGGTAAACATTAAAAGAAGATAGGAAAAAGAATCAAAATATTTTTAATGTTTTTAGACTTTATGTGGGGTGCTGCAAAAGAGCCGCTAGACGCGCCACTCACGTTTGACGGCGACGGGCTCGCTCTTGCGTTCAAGTACTTCAACAGCAGCACTCTGACCATGCGGTTGGCGGGCGTCGCACAGATCAACGCACATATCGCCGCTCACAATGAGTTGTGCGCTGGCGAGCCTGCTGCTGAGGCGGAAATAGCTGGCCAGCGGTTAGCCACATGGCTTACCTATAACAATATTATCGAACATCTGTTTGGGCCTAATTTACATGTAGAGGTAAGTACTTACTAATTACTTCCTGTTTAATGACAACTTTCCATGATATAATTATTTATGTTTGTCTGTTCTATGTAATCTTATGTAATCTTATACAATGTATAAGATTTAAATGTATAATAATAAGTGTGCGCTTTTTCTAGATCTACCACTGACATTTAAAAATATTTAACTAGGTAATAAAGCAATCGCACATGATCCTGAAGTTCTTGGCGGTTGAGGGGCGGGTGACACTGGAACACGTGGAGCTGGTGTGGGCGGCGGCGCAGCTGAAGCACTGCGGGCGGCAGGTGTACGACCTGCTACCCGGCTTCATCCGCGCGCTCGCGCCCAAGCCCTGCGCGCATCTCTACAGCCTGCTGTGCGCGCTGCCGCCCCGCGAACACACGGAGCAGGTGGGTTCTGGGTTTCAGTTCACCACTATGAGTGTAGGTTGACAGAAAGTGATTACTTTAGCAATTATTTATTTATTGTTGTAGAACACATAAGTGCTTACACACTTGCGTGCACTTAGCTCATCGTCAGATTTTGTCTAATCTTATTTTAAAACTGTTTACTGAAGGTGTAATGACCACATTGTCATTGAAATTTCTGTCTTAACATAAAAGCGAATTGGTGAACTGTTTTATGTCTAAATAATTTTATTATTCTAACATGTGTACTAAAGAGAGGGAAGACTTATCAAAATCTAATGTTCGTTTTAATATGAACATATACATACAAGTAGTCATTTGTTTTAATTATTCTATGTATTGATAAATTTTTATAAAGTGTTTGTAGTAAAAGCTACAATAATAATTAAATTTGTTTCTTGTTTTCCTTTTGGATGCTCAATGTGGATTATGTTTTGCCCATACAGAGCCTTTACTTAGCGTCAGCTCTGATGCGCGCGATGTGGTCCCGAGGCAGCGGGGCCGCGACTCTGACTACCCCGCCACCTCTGGAGGACGCAGCGCTACGCCAGCCGCAGCCCGCTTGTAAGCCTCATCACAACTCATCCTCAGAGGCCAGCGTCAGCATGGATCAGACCAACTCAGATGATGACCCCGTAAGTTTAGAGACTTGTTCAATATACATCAATCTCGTAAACACTTTCACCTTTTTGAATGAAAAGCTAATTTTACTACTGTTATCGCACTTCAAGCTATTGTGCTGAACTGCCTGCAGTATTTCCGGACCAATACGACATCTGAACCTTCAAGAAAAGAACATATAAATCCTTAAAAGGCCAGCTACTCTTCTGTGACCGGGTGTTGCTGGTGTTTATTGACGGTGATGATTACTTTAATATGAACTTCCAAGACCCAGCCCAATCAAAATCATCGTGATATAATTGGAGGTTGAAGCCAGGATCTCTTGGTAAAGACAGTGGCAGGCACTTAACCACTAATGCGTGCTAATGTGGTGGTTAATATTGCAATAGTGACATTATTTTCAGTAATAATAATTATTTTCAATAATAATATATAGTTTTTAGTACAAATATTTAATGTTTGACTAAGTGACCTTACTGTCTCAAATTTTTCCTCTACCAGTGTGAAGAACTTAGCACATCTGGCGAAGAAGCTGGGCCGACGCCTCGGAAGCAAAGCAAACACCAACGGGAGCTCACTGGTAAGTCTTACTGTCATTAATGTTATTTGTATGACAATTGTAATGTTTTATTGGAAATGTTAAGATAATGAATACATAAATGTACAGCAGAACAAGAGTGGCTGCGGGAAGGGGAGGAGCTCTCTAAAAAGGAATGTGCTACACTGAAATCTTGCCAAAAGTGAGTTATTCTATATTTATTTTATTTCTTCTAAAATTTTTTGTAATCTTTCTATTTATTTCTTCTTTAAATATTATACTGATTTATATTATGTTAATTTATTCCCTTTTTAAACATGTATTTTTAAGCATTTGATTATTTTTTATTATTATTTATTAGTTCACTAAAAGCTGAGTTCACCAATTTTCTAAACGACTGATTACCTTGACAGCTTGATTACTTGACAGCTGCTTTAATAGCTTTTTCGTGTTCACCATATGTTAACCAACAATTATAATCCTATGATCGCCTGTTTAAACAAGCGTTGAGATTTGATCGACCGTTTAGTAAATAACCTGATTAGATCAAGTCTGTGAACTCGGGCCTAAAGAACCAAAAAGGGAAAATTGGAAGATTCTAGAATAAAGCCTCAGGAGCAGACATAGGCACTAGTTTATTATTATTATTTTATTCAGACGCAGTAAGCGCGCAGGCAGCAGCGGTAGCGCGAGCAGTGGCGCGGAGGAGATGCTGCGCCCGCGCAAGAAGAAGCTCTACAAGAAACGGCACAAGCCTCCAATCGTCAGGCATTTGTGTGAGTGCCTATAACTCTTACATACACATTATGTATATGATACATTACTAGCCTTTTCCCGCGCCTTTGTCTACGTAAATTAACTTTCATTTAAAAGTTGCAGTAACGGAAGAGTTTTATATATACATATATATATAGATTGGCAGAATTACTTCTATTCTGATCTGGGAGCGAAAGAGAAACGCATTGCCAGCTGCTACTTCACGCGCAAATTGTAAATGTCAATCAAGGGAAAGGATTTTGAACTGATGATTCTTTTTATAGGCAATGGGCTTGCAACCTGTTATTATATGTATGTGAATGTTTGTATCTGCGAACACAAATGATGACACGCTTTATTTTTATACAGATTTTAAGGAATTCTGTGGAGCGTTTTTTTTATATTAAAAATAAATACACTTACGGCAAGAAGATATTTATCACAGACGGCGACGGTTTCTATTAACATTGAAATTCTATATTGTTATTTGTTATGTTAGTCTGTACTTGTACTACATATATAGATAGATACAGTTACGAAGTTTTTGTTTTAAATCAATGATTTGGTCAGTGGTGTAAACATATGTTGTTTGCCCAGTAGCCGGCCAGCTAAAGACTGCGGAGCTAGCGGAGTCGGTGTCTGAGGTAGAGGAGGAGTCATCGGGCAGCGAAGCACACTGCCAGATTCTCTGTGACAATGTTGATGCTAGCAGGTGAGATTTTTAACCCCTGACGCAAAAAGGGGTGTTGTGAGTGTGGACCCTTATAAGGATGGGTTATAAGCTTGACGAGTCATACTGTCTGTGGCTCTCACAGATGAATCGATTTGGATAATTCTACTTTGTTAAAAAGGTGACTTAATCCAGTAGTTCTTAGTTATGTTTTAACCCCCTACGCTAAAGAGGGGTAAGTTTGTCGTGTGCTTTATTATTTTGTGTTGCGGGTTGTTAAAATTTTTAATTTAATTACTTGTAACTTTTGTGTTTACTAATGACTTTATTGGGCTCTAAATCTCAAAAACAAGTGTACATCCCGTTTTGTAAATTCGTAGAGATAACATGCTCGAGTTTTTATTAGCTGTTAATTAATTAAACTTATCAGAAAAAGTGATCTAATGATATGAAATTATAAAAACTTATTAGATGCTTTTTTGCCCGTGATAAAAGAAAATTGTAAGAAGTCTAATACAAACTAGGCTTCCTAAAATTACATAATTAATAGTAATAATTTGGTAGAGAAAATAAAGTTTCTAGAGTGAAAGAAAAATTAATATGCTGTATTTTTTACATAAGGAGCTTAGGGCTAATGCTAACAAATATACAGCACACATGACGAAACACAGATTGAGATATCAATACTACTTTGCACTTAGTCGCATATATTTGAAACTGAACATCGTTACAGGCGTCTGATAGAGCTGCGTTTGATGGAAAGCTACAAGCGACACCGGGTGGGGCTGGGGGTCTCGCCTGAAGACGAAGAGGGGAGCGCCTCGTCAGCGCTGTCGCCGCACTCGCACCCGCACCTCGCTGACCTGGATGAAGATGACTCGGCGTGCGAGGAGTTGGCCAGCCTTGCTGCTCAGGTATCGGTCTGTTTACTGATAGTAGGCAGTAGGTAGAAGATATGGTTGACATGAAGAACAAGAAGCTTTGGTATTGTTTAAGCCAACAATTTAGTATATTCTGATTATTTAGCATAATTTCGTCGAATGACGTCGTCGTTGCGCAAACGTTTTCTTCATGCAAAATGTGTTAACAAATTAAAAGGTAATTTAGTGTATTAGGAATGTTTAGAATTATTTTGTGAAATGACGTTCACATTTATAAAATATCAGTATTTACCCGCGGCTTCGCTCGCGTTAAATTCAAGGGGGATAGAAAGAGACAAAAGGTAGCTTATGGCACTATTCAGCCGTTCATCAACTACTTCCACATAAAAATTACACTAATCCGTTGCTCCGTTTTGACGTGAAATATGGACAAACAAACACATTCCTATTTATAATATTAGTATGGATTTTCGTACTGCGTAAAATGTACATAAACATGAACATGAACATGAACATAGGTACCACACCCAGCCAGGACAAGCCTGAAACGGTCTAGCCGAATAAACCAGGGGGCACAGATTTTTAAAGGAGTGACACGCTCTGGGATGGGGCGGGAGACAGCCGATCGCAACCGGAC
>JADGIL010015586.1:0-11145 GCA_020352625.1 Cactoblastis cactorum
TATTCAATGAGCATATCAAATATTACTCAGTAGCTACTACTACCAGAAAAATTACGAGCGTTTTTAAAAAGTTGAAATTGACGATAGGACCGCGGCAAGGCGTCACCTGCGGCTGCGGCTGCGGCGTGGGCGGCGCGCGCGCGGGCCCGGGGCTGTAGGGCTGCGAGCGCGGCGAGTGGTACACGCGCGGCGAGCCCGCGAAGCCGCCCGGCGACGCGTAGCCGCGCGCCAGCCCCAGCGGCGCCTCCATGCCGCCGCCGCCCTCCAGGCCCGCGCCGCCTGGCGCCACAAACACTTTACATCTACTGATTGACTGACTGACAGACAACGCACAGCTGAAACTACTGAAAGCGAGACGTTGAAATTTTGACATATATCCGGAGATCTCATAGACTCTAGCGTTGCATCGATAAGGCGTCGTCTGTCAGATCTTTTGTAACCATATTTAATAGTTAGCTTCTCTTAATTTATCTGCGAATTTTGTTTTGAACGTGTAGTGAGGATTTCGGAAATTCCACCCTAAGGGAATGAAAATTTTAAGAAAAATTAATCTATGCGGACGAAGCCGCAGTAAAAAGCTAGTTTAGTATAGCTCAAGCTGCCGCTCACCCGCGCCGTGCTGGAAGTACAGCGGGTCCTGCAGCTGGTGCTGCGCGTACAGCATGGAGCTCTGCTCGTGCAGCGGGAACTCCGCGCCCGCCGCGTACTGCTGCTCGTGCAGCGGCATGCTGCCCAGCGGCGGCTGCAGCAGCGCCGCCTGCTGCTGCGCCTGACACATCGTCAATCCTCGTTACAACGTTGTATAAAAGAAAAATATTTTTTTAAAATGACAATTTTGTCAACAAATGTGGGAGAGATCTGGTTAAAAGATATTAAGATTCAAAGGATAAAAATATTTACAAAATGAAATCATAATAATTGTATGCTTATTTTGTCTACATAAATATATTTTTTTACTGTAAATTAAAATATATAAATAACGCCATTTAACTTCAAAAATAATAACGTCTCAAATGACCAACGAAATCATAATTTCAAAATAATTTCCTATAAATAACAGTAATTTATTGGTAGCAAATAATTTAACACAAATTTATGAGAAACATTTCAGCTTGAAAAAATATACGACAAAAATATTAAAAACCAATACTCGCAATTGGATCAATGGCAATCTGTTCAATGGACAACAAGCCATTTTCCTGACTGAATTTTCAATTCCGATTCCTTATATACTATCAACGAAAACTTATATATTGTTTGAAAAAACTAAAATGATAAAAACTAAAATATTGTTCTAAAAACTTATCACGAACCTGTTGTTGCTGCTGCTGCTGCTGCTGTTGCTGCTGCTGCTGCTGCTGCAGCAGGAACTGCTGCTCCTCCGGGCGGATCTTCTTGGGGCGGCCGCGCTTCTTCTTGGGCGGCTGGCCGGCCGCCGGGTCCAGGCTGGGCGGCGGGCGCGGCGGCCGCGGCGCGCGCGGCGTCGCCGGCGCCACCTCCCCGTTCTCCAGCTTCACCTTCTTGGGGCGGCCGCGTTTCTTCTTGAGGGGGACCTCGGTTCCGTCTTCCAGGATGATGGTGTCCCCGGGCTCCGGCTCCATGGTGAGCCTGGTGGCACTGAGCGATCAGTCGAGTCGCGGAGACTGTTCGCGCGAGGCGGGTGCTCGGTGGATAGGGCAGTCTTTGTGTATTCAGTTAAGTTTCGACCTTGAAAACGGGGTTTAATGTTCCGTACCCCTTTCGGTACAGTAATAAAATCCAGTTTTTAACCTTCGATTTCATTACATTACTTCGCTGTCCATTCGTCTGTCTATTCGTTTGTCACCAGGCAATTTAATTTTTCACAAATGATCTAAATTTTTATTGCCGCAATAAAATAAATATATAACAGCTCCTATACAACAAACCTATTAATTTTAAAGCCAAGTGAAGTCTATGTTCTGTATATATTTCGCTAGGTTAATTACAAGATTTAAAAATTTCCAGAAAATCAAATAGCGGTAAGGAGCTTTTGAGAAAGATACTAAATATCTTTTTAAGTACGTATTTTTTATGACTGGATTTATAATCTATTGTACAATAAGAATTACAAAATGTGAAAAACAGTCCTGATATTGCCACCATTATATGAACCACGTTTATATAAGTACTAGCTTTTGCCTGCGGCTTCGCTCGCGTCAAATTCGGTGGGTGGGGAAATAGAATGAGATAAAAAGTAGCTTATGTCACTCTCCAGCCTTTCACTTATCTCCACATAAAAAAATCACATTAATCCGTTAGTCCGTTTTGACTTGAAAGACGGAAAAGCAAACATATTTTACATTTATATTGTCCAATCTCTTACACACCACTTACACATACATATACATGCACGCACGCACGCATGCACACACGCTCTTGCACGCACGTAAGTACACACATAAGTACATACACGATTTTGATTTTAACAATACTTTAATAATTACGTTTCTTTTTTTAATCATTGTTCAGTTCGCGGCATAATAACTGTATATTAATTCAAATGTTTTGACTACCACGAGGCAGACTTTGCATAGTGTGAGTAAACAGAAATAAATGTATTCTTATTATAATATATTATAGTATCGTGTGTGTGGCAGGAGAGTGCAGTCAGACCTGCGGATCTCCATCTCCTCCTGCGGGCGGCGCGAGGTGGTGTCGGGGAAGACGAGCTCCGCCTCGTCGACGTGCGCCACGAGGCCGTTGAGGAAGTCGCGGAACTTCTTGAGCGCCGCGTAGAACGGCACCTTGTCCGCCGCGCGCGGCAGCTGCGCGCAGCGCGCCGACGACGACGGCATCACCCACATGTACTGCAACCCGACGCAAAACGAGGGATCAAGTCCCGGGTTCGATCCCCGGTCAGCTCATGATGGAACACGAGCTTTTTCTGATTGGCCTGAGTCTTGGATGCTTATCTATATGTGTATTTATTATAAAATATAGTATCGTTGAGTTAGTATCCCATAACACAAGCCCCGAACTTACTTTAGGGCTAACGCGATCTGTGTAATTTGTCACTATATATTTATTTTCTTTTAATTTATGTATGTGCAATTGTGTGTCTTTCTGTCTGTGGCCTTATAGCATCCAAACGGGTGAACCAATTTGGATAATTCTTTTTTGTTAGAAAGGTGACTTCATCGGGAGTGTTCTTAGCTAGGTTTTATCCTCCAACGCAAAAAGAGGGGTTTATTAGAAGTGTTTTCTTATATTGCGTAGGGGTTTCTTTCAATTTTTAGTTTGATTACCTATTTGTATAGATACAGTATCACGACTTTATCCCTTTAGACGGGACCATTTCTTTGCATTAGCTTTTAGAATCTGCGCGGGAAAAATAGTTGCTGGTACATTCTACGTTTATTTTTTTATATTTATATTTTGCGTCATAATATAGTATGAAATGGAAGAAGGAATCACTCCGTGTACATATACTTGCTATATATTATTATGAATAGACATTTAATTAAACTTTCCATCAAATGTACATCTCTACATACACAGCTAAATAAAAATCACAATATGTATTTAGAAATTAGTAGTATATAAGTCACACAGACGTTTTTTAATCAAGCTACAGACTACCAATATTTCGGAATAAACACTGCTGAAAAGAAATGGCGAAACTCAAGCAGTTTTGATCCATATTACGCTACAGGTTTACGAAGGTTACCGTGTTTGTGCCGGCGATGGTGTCGGGCTGTTTGCCGAAGCAGAAGTCCTTCTTGCCGGAGAACACCTCGTAGATCAGCTTGCCGTTGAACACCGCCACCTTGGGTCTGAACGTCTGCAATTTTTCCAAGAGTATCGCCGATCCTTCTTTGATTTCGCGTCTGGAAACGAAAAAGATATATCTATAAATACACATATAACAAAATTGTAACTGAGCAATGTCTTTACATGGGAGATATTTAAGAAAAAAATATATAGAGACTCTTTATAGGACCTATAGAAGCCAAAAAGATTGTTTTTTTAGAATTTTTGTCTGTCTGTCTGTATGTACGTGCATCACACAAAAACTACTAACTAAAAACGGATCTACATGAAATTCGGCACAGCGATGGATTATGACCTAGAATTTAAGATAGGCTACTTTTTATCCCGGACATGATCTGTCACGAAATTTAATGTGGTCGAACAAAACCTAGTATAAAATAACTTTTAGCTTTCATAAAATAATGTAAGCCTGGCGTTTACGAGCTCTTGGTCTACTACGAATATCAGTAAACATTCTTTACACGCGAGCGGTGCGTGTAATATATGTACACGATTATACTATTTATTTATGAAAAAAAATTAGAATATTGGGCTCATTATAAAGTTTTATTAGAAAACTAGCATATGCCCGCGACGTCGTCCGCGTGTAACTTACTATTGTATACTTATTATCTCGGGTTTTAGTCACTCTACAGCTTTGAGTACCTATAATATTTTACCGAGGGTGGGGTTTTTTATAGGCCGACAACGCTTCTGTAACCCCGTGGGTGTTGCAGTTGTCTACTGGCGGCGGTGATCACTTAACATCACGTGACCCATCTGCTCGTTTGCCTTCCTCTAATATAAAAATAAAAAATTATAATACAGAAAACACATGTGTGAGCGTCCTACAAACAGGTGCGTCTCAGTATTACGCTGGACGCATTTCAGTTACATTTAGTTGCTCATTTTATTATGTTTCTTAGTTTAGTATATCACAGTAGTGATGACGGGTGAATATTAATTAACATATCTATATAAATATACATATGTACATAGTATCACGTCATGTCGTCTTGTGCGGCAGACAGAGTCAATTGATAACGAGATTTGTCACGTGTAGTAGAGTTCTCTCATGACAAAGAATTACCAAAAATGTTGTTTCTAATCGTAAATAAATATATTTCAATAGTATTTATATTGTAAATACTAAAGATAGGATGGATTTTTGTAATATAACAGCCGATAAAAGGTCAAATTTTGATTAAAATTTCCAAAATGATCAGGCCCAATTAGTATTTTTTATCTGTTTCCTGTTAATTGTATCAATTAGTTAATGTCTTCATTAATTTAGTTAAACGCAATAATATCTGTTTATGAATAATATTTTGTTTATTTTTAAAAACTCAAAAGAATTAGAATCGAATAGGGTCACAGAATCTCAAACAAAAAAAAAAAGAATTATTTTACCGCCAATAAAAAATGTATATGGATAAGACACAAAAAGAAATTAAAAATAAAATATTGTTGGTTCCAAATTCAAAACATCTGTTCAAATTAAGAACAACATTTGTTATTTTAAATCCAAACTACCAGACGTGATTCTTTGAACACACGACCGAATAAAAAATACAAACATCTAACACTATTTGAATTGACTAACAAATTTTTTATTTCAGCATCTTAATTTTGTCGCTTGTTGTCACCACTTTACAATTTACACTCACGATTTAATTACTGAACTTTATTACGATTGTTTTAAGAATCAATTTATATTTCGTCGTCAGTATTACGTTTGTTATATAAACATATAAATATTACGTAGCACAAAACGTGTGTTTTCTACTAAAGCCGCGACGATACTGCTCTTATCAAACAATAGAGCGTTTATCATCCTTCAAATAGTGTCTCAATTGCTGTAACAATTGACAAGGAATTAAAATTTATAAGTTTATGATAAGGGTGGGTATTACAAACCTATAAGTCAGGATATATGTATTTCTTATCTAATAATAATAGAAATAGTTAGGCAAACGAGCAGGCGGGTCACGTGATGTTAAGCGATCACCGCCGCCCATAGACATCTGCAACACCCGGGGGGTCACAGAAGCGTTGCCGGCCTTTAAGCAAGGTTATTTAATCATATTATATATTAATAAATAAGAGCGGCATAACATAAGAGATTCAGTGAAATAAATACTTGATTGCCGTACATAATTAGATTTATCTTATATTTAATTAGTTTGTCTAATGATAAAAGCGTTTGCATTTACGAGAATAAGTATATATGTATATATTTTGAACCCGCGACCTTTATGGAGAGGCAACACTGCGTCATGTAAAAACGTATAGAGAAAAACCTTATCTCCTATTTCCATTGTCATAAAAAAAAAATAGTAATAAAGTGTGAAAATCCTTTGCACTCCGCCTCTCAACCCCATTGGCCAATCTGGATTTAAATTCAGCCAATCAGAAAACAGCGCTAGCATCCCTTCGAAATTTAAAAAATATATTAAATATTGTCGCAGTCGCTTTTCGGTTGTTGTACTGGAAAGTTGTGTTTGTGAACAAAAATATTAATTGGGGTTCCGTGTGAAATTCTGTGTTGAAATTCTGCGGTTTGTGTGTGTGTGCGTTAATTTTGTTTTTATGCCAACCATTACGGATATATCAGGAAGTAGCGGTGAGTATTAATAAATTGAGATAATGACAATGTCATAGCAGATAAAGAGTGCTTGTTAATTGTTAACTTTAAGTGATATTACCAATTTACCATTTGTATAGTAAACATTTACAAGAGATAATTAAAAATTCGGTAATAGGGATGACGACTTTGTGTATATGGTGAATGTATAGTTGTAGATATTTCTCCTAAATAGAGAATAGAGATTCCTTGATAGACAATTCATCATCTAATTTAATAACGTGGCCTTTCTCGTTGGAGTGCTTTTATTTTTTCACGTTCACTCGTGAACGGGTGCTGCCAGGGGGGACTGGTCTGCTCGATTCCCATAAATTTAATTTCTTATAGCCATTTTTTATATTATTTTCACTCGATCACAATCATAACTTTCTTTTTTTTATTTTTATTCAATTTTGACTTGTAAACCATTACAAAAATATTATAAAAAATTGATCAATAAGCCCTTCCGGCATAATAGGGATCAAAACTGCTAAGTTTCTTTCGGCATTTCTTCTCAGCTTTGGTCGTTCCGAAATGTTGGTAGTCTATAGCTTGAATGAGATTTAAATATTTAATTATTGGTGACGTGAAAAAGTGCCTATGAAGGTCTAATTTCTGAATAAATATTTTGATTTTGATTTTTCGCTATTGACGGTCTCGCTGCAGTGGAAAAATCCTTACCTCTCAACCAAGTTTTGGGATACTAACCCAACAATACTTTACGTGCACATTGTATTTAAATACATACATACATATGTATGTATAAAGATAAACGTACAAGACTGAGGTCAATTAGAAAAAGATTTTCCATGATGATCTGACCGGGGATTGAAACCGGGACCTCCAAGTAGCGGTCGGGCATGTTAACCATGATACTACGGCGTCATTTTTACCAAAATAAGGGTATTATTGAACTTAAATTTGTCTAAATAAGAATGGGTACCTTCCTCATATATTGTGTAAACCGACAGGATATATTGTATCAGCGGAAGCCGCTATAAATAAACGTGACAATTAAGTATTTAATTAGCTCCTCGATTTTATTTTTGTTTAAAAGTTTAACTTTATCGGTCGAAATGAGGGCATTTTTTGGTTCAATAATTACGAAACACACAATAATTTGTGTTTTTTTCAATAAAAATCGTTGAAATCGTATAAAATAATGAGAACTAATTGAAAATAATGTATTACGTAATATTTATATAAGACTAGCTTTTGCCTGCGGCTTCTTGCTACTTTGACGACCTCCGTGATGTAACGGTTAACGTATTTGACCACTACTTAGGAGATCCCGGGTTCAATCCCTGGTCAGGTCATGAAGGAAAATGACCTTTTTCTGCTTGTCCTGGGTCTTGGATGTTAATCTATTTATGATAAAATATAGTATCGATGAGTTAGTATCCCATAACACAAGCGTCGAAGTTACTTTGGGGCTAACTCAATCTGTGTGAATTGCCCCTAAATATTTTTTTATATTTATTATGTATTTATTCTCTCGCGTCGATTTTAGGGGGGTAGAGGAATAGAAAGAGACAAGAAGTAGCCTATTATAATACGGGTGTAAGTCACTCTCCAGCCCATAAAAATCACACTAATCCGTTGCTTCGTTTTAACGTGGAAGACAAAGAAACACATTTCATTTCACATTTGTATTGTATTGTAAACGGGCTGATTTCCGCGACGACTGTGCGCCTATTTTGCGTGAGAGCCGACTCGACGTTACTCTAGCCAGTCCAGTTCCTTGAAGAACGCCAGCAGACACTTCACGCTGCTGGCGACCTCTGGAAGACACCCTGGTGTTCCAAGGTGATTTGCCCTATGTAGGGCCACTCCTGTACATTCAAGAATGAATGGGCGGCCGTTTCCTCTGACTTCATGCACGCTCTGCATAAGGGGATGTCCGTGATACCTAGTGAAAAAAGGTGTTTATTGAAGGAACCATGGCCCGTCAATGCAGCTGTTACTATCCGTAATTGGACTTTCGTCAGGCGTAGCAGAATCTGCGTGAGCCTGCAGCTGATTGAGCATTTCACATTTGTATCAGTAAGGATTCATTAATGATCATGTGACAACTCTGACTGGACGATATCTGTACATAGAAAATCCCTGGTATTTCTTAAAGAACTCTATTTTTAACCCCGAAGAAAAAAGAGGGGTGTTATAAGTTTGTCGTGTGTGTGTGTATGTGTGTGTGTCATTCTGTATGCAGCAAAATAGCTTCCAAACGGATGAATCGATTTGGATAAATTCTTTTTTTTTGTTAGAAAGGTGTCTTAATCGAGACTGTTATATGCTACATTTTTAACCCCTGACGCAAAATGAGGGGTAAGTTTGACGTGTATTTGTTATATTGTATCAGGGGTATTGCTAGTTAACCCCCGACGCAAAAAATTAAAGGGGTAAGTTTGACGTGTGTGTTGTAATATTGTGTCGCGGTTTTTAATTTTTTTCATTTTATTTCTTGCCCTAGTGTACGTCACAACAATGGCGTCAGACCAGGAGTCCTGTTCTGATGAAGAACCTGATAGTGAGATGCTGAGTGACGACTTTTGTCTCCCGGACAGCGATGATGACAGACAGACTCGGAGTGTTCAGGTGATTTTTGTTTTTATGAAAATGGGAGGCAAACGAGCAGGCGGGTCACATGATGTTAGGTGATCACCACCGCCCATAGACACCTGCAACACCCAGGGAGTCGCAGAATCGTTGCCTGCCTTTGAGGAATTTATACGCCCTTTTCTTGAAGGTTCCGATGTCGTATTGGTCCGAATATTTTTGTTATGAACGAATCCATAATTACTGTTTTAGTTCCAGACCCCAAGGGTAAAAGTGAGATCTTATTACTTAGAATCCGCTGTCTATCTATCTGTCTCTCTGTGACTAGGCTGTATCTACAGAAAATGTATTTCTATTGGCGCTTTTTTATGAGAGGGAGGCAAACGAGCAGGCGGGTCACGTGATGTTAAGTGATCACCGCCGCCCATAGACGCCTGCAACACCCGGGGTGTCAGAAGCACTTTAAAACAAATACATAAAGCAAATAAGTATGAGGACAAATTACTTAGATTGAGTACTCCTGGAAGTTTGAGACTTGTATGTTGTGATATTAACTCAATTATAGTAATATTTAACCCTCGACGCAAAAAGAGGGGTGTTAAAGTTGGAAGTGTGTGTTTGTTATTCTGTCTGTGGCATCATAGCTCCATAACGGGTGAACCTATTTTGATTTTTTCTGTTTTATATGTCCCACTGCTAGGCAAAGGCCTCTTCTTTCCGCTTCGACCATTCCCTATCCATTGCAGCTTGCTGCCAATCCGCAAGCTCCCCCTGATGTCATCGCACCATCTTTTCTTTGGTTAATCTCTACGCCGCCGTCCGTCTGGTACACACATTGTTACCGAGAGTGTATACGAATAGACGAGCTAGGGCTCGCTCGTCTATCCGAATATATCGACATACGAGTACGTGCCCCACTTAAGTCTTAAGACTTATTTATTTATTGTCTTTTTTGTACAGAGTCACGCAGAAGATCTACCATCATTGAATTCCTGCCTCCTCCGTCCTCCACGTAAACTGTTTACGAATTGCCGAGAACGCTGGAGGCAGCAGAATGTCAGCGGGGCGTTCGCAGAGCTGAGAAGGTTGGTGCCAACACACCCGCCTGATAAGAAGCTGTCGAAGAATGAGATTCTTAGGATGGCTATCAGGTTAGTTTTACGACTAAGTAAGCAATTAGGCAAGCAGCCTACCTGAAGGGAGGGAGTCAAAATTAAATTCAAACAGTTTTTAATTCAAGTAGGCCAAATCTTGACACTGTTGATTCGTCATTTTTTTTTTCTTTATTGATTGCAAAGATACAAACTATTGGCGTTTCGGAACGACCACTGCTGAGAAGAACACGGCGAAAGACACTCTGCAGTATTGGTCCCTACAAGGCTTAGCTACAAACAAATACTTGTAATTATAAAATAATAACAATGAGAAGAAAAATAATGACTAAGTCGGGTCACCGCAGTATATGGATGCCTGTAAGACCGAGGATGCTACACAAATTGTTTCTCCCGTTTTAGTGTGAAACTTTAAAATTGAAAGGCGTTCTGACGTGGACACGTACTAAAAGTATGAAACTATTTCTTTACCAAAGTTAGCACTTTAGATACGAGTATGTAACTCTTTCAATAACTTGTCAAACAGGTACATAGGTCTTCTGTGCGAAGTGCTAGAATGGCAGAAGAACCACGGTTTGTCTATGAACAAAGAAAACTCTGTGAACTTGGCCATAAAATGTGAATCTCCACAAAGTCCTCAATCAAAAAGGCTCAGACTCAAGAGGACGTATATTGAAGACGAAGGTCTAAAACCCAAAATTTTCCCCGATACAGATTCAAAATACGGTAATGAAGAGAATGAAGGTTTAAAAAGGAATTTTCAACGAATGAACGCAACAAGAACTGATTTTTACTTCGGTAAAGAACACTTAAGGGTTTTGAGGAATCAATATTATTTCAATTCAAGATGGCGGCAGAACGGTCCATTCAGGAGCTTGGGTGATCGAAACGGGAATAATTTGCTCATGATCGCTCCTGCTCAAAATGGAGAATGTAAAAATATGAACGGGAAAGAGAAGGGCGATTCGAAAGATTTTAAGTAACCAAATATTGATATATGTTTAAAGCGAATATTAGACATAGAAATGAAACAAATTTAACGGATTATATCGCGGATTAATCACTATCACTACACACAAAGGA
>JADGIL010015592.1:0-12238 GCA_020352625.1 Cactoblastis cactorum
AGATTTTTTCGATAACGATATATCTATATTGGTGGTTCAAATATATCGATAAATATCGATATGTTTTTGGGTCGATATATCGATATTTATCGGTTTTTCGATATATCGTTGCATCCCTAGACACAGACAGACAGACAGACAGACAGACACACAGACAGACACACAGACAGACACGTCAAACTTATAACACCCCTCTTTTTGCGTCGGGGGTTAAAAATTATATATGCCGAAAATACGAAAGGTATGTTCTAATAGAGAGAAATTAATAACTAAATTATTGACGTCAATCACTGTAAAAACAAATTAAAAGTGCTGGATTCTGGTCGATTTGAAACAAAATATTTTGACTTTGATTTGATTACTAATTTATATTACATAAAATAAATAAATTTATTCATTCATTATACCTATATTATAATAATAAATAATAATAATCATTTATTCAGAAAAAACCATAACTGAAAACAATATACAAATATTTTTTTATACATATACTTACTAAACGATCAACTGGTGCAAACACTTCTTTTTTTTATGAAAGAGGGAGGCAAACGAGCAGTCGGTTCGCGTGATGTTAAGTGATCACCGCCGCCCATAGACACCTGCAACACCATTCGGTTCTAGAAAAATGTTAAATGAAAAAAAGTATATAATTTAATTGTTATTTTATCTTCCGAAGTAAGCTCTAACCGTTATTTCTGCAAATCTAGTAATCAGAAATCGTCAAATTAATAAAGAAATATTTAATAAAAATAATTATTTAAAAAAAAACAAAATACCCGACTGCATATGCTAATGACTGACTAAAAAGAGGAAAACAATTTTTTTTTCAATTTAGTTAAATCGTATGCAATACACAATGTATATTTTAAACTAGCTGTTTCCCGCGACTTCGTCCGCGTATATTTCGAATTGAATGAATAATAATGTGAAATAAATCAATATTCAAATGAAAAAGTGCCATCTAGCGGATTCTTGAAGAATTAATGGTAATTATGACTTGAGCTCATTCGAATGACGAAAACTTTTTTAATATTACGATTTTGATGAAACAAACTTTAAATCCTTTTCCGAGTTAAAACAACGCAATTGGTGAAAGTTTTAAGTAAATTGGTTCAGTACTTTCGGAGATAAGCTTGAGAATTCATTCAAATGACGATAACTTCTTTTTAATGAACCGATTTTGATAAAACAAACTTTAAATGTTTTTCTGAGTTAAAAGAAAGAAACTGGTGAAAGTTTTAAGCAAATTGGTTCAGTACTTTCAGAGAGTAGCGTGATCATACATACAGACAGACACACAAAATATTTTTGCTTTCTATTATTCTTTTTAAGTGTCCCTCTGTCCATTTCAGTCAAAAATAAATGTACAGACAAAATATTTTTACTGTTTTATTATATGTATAGATAGATAATTGTAGGCGGGACAAACAAATCTACGAGACATCGCATTTTCGCCTAAAATTGACTACAACACGCACATTATAACAAGGAAATATTTGTCTTTTTATTTGTGACGAATAAAACTTCCCTAGACCGCTTTTAAAAAAACTTTTACCTATACGCAGTTTTATCATTAAACTTATTTAAAACCAGACTCACACGTAAATATAACTTAAAACTTGAACTTAAGATATTAGAAAATCAGCGAATTGAATAGATTAACATGTTTGTATACATTATTTTCTTTTTCAGTTTTGGAATGTCCTCCAAGAATAATAAGCAATGAAAGCGAATACAAAATTAAACGAGGGGCCGATCTGACAATACAAGTTAATTATGAAGCTATTCCCCAGCCTAAAGATGAGTGGGTGGTGAATTCTAAAATTATAAAGAAATCTAAACATACAAAACCATTCATAGACTCAAAAACCGCAAGTTTGACAATCAAAAAAGTTGAAAATACTGACGCGGGTAATTATAAACTGAAATTAGAAAATAATTGTGGCGAAACGGAGGTTGACATCAATGTTATTGTTTTGGGTGAGTCTTAATTCCATTCGATATAAAATACGTTATATTATTGAGGAATGTCTCTGTAGCACTTTTACTATGGGGAATTATTGCCTACGGTTAATTATTTGCATGCTCAGTTTATCCCTTAGATCATGTATAAATATATATTATTGTATATATTAGTTAGCTGTATTATTTAACTCGCTTCGTAAATAAGTAAATATTTTTAGTAAAAAATTAAAGATAAAATGTGATCTGGTGCACATGACTGTAGTACATTATTTTGATCTATCTCTTGTAGGGTTTAGCCAGAGTTTGCAATATAAGTGCTATAATAAATTATGTTTAAACGTCATCATATTAGAAATGTCTAATATGATCAGGGTTACTCTACCATATTATACATATAAACCTTCCTCTTGAATCACTCTATCTATTTAAAAAAAACCATCGAAATCCGTTGCGTAGTTTTAAAGATCTAGCATACATTATACATAGGGACAGACAGCGAGAAGCGATTTTGACCATTAACTCAATTAAATTCTAATTTTATATTCGAATTAACTAACGATTAAAATATAATATTTAAATTTGCTTTGCAGATATCTCATCACCACCTGGAAAGCCAAATATTTTAGAAGTTGACAACAACTCGGTGAATATTTGTTGGGAAGAACCATTAAATAAAGGTTTTACAGAAATAATTTGTTATATACTAGAATATCAAGAAATGAATACTACAAAGTAAGTGTAGAATTTCCTATTTTCACTTTCAATTTGTATTCATGGCAATTTCGAGATCGTGTTTATGTGTTCAATCGAGCAGCTTTTAAGATAGTATATTAATAATACAGGTTAATAAGCAGGTATAACTATAAATTCTAAACAAAACCGGCTAAGTGCTAGTTGGATCCGCGCTGTTAGGTTTCCGTACCATTATTTTTAATGAATTTGAATAAACACACGTTTATTGTATGGGCTTAAAACATATTTGTAAAGGTATTCAACATGACTAATAGATGAAATCTCTTACAGGTGGTTATCTATTGAAAATATTTCAAAAACTCAATGTTCAGTAGAAAATTTAAAAACTAAAGCCTCTTACCGATTCAGAGTATTTGCTGTGAATGAAGTAGGAATTAGTGAGCCCTCAGATATTACTGAATATGTAAGAATAGAAAAGATTACAAAAACCGAAGCTCCCACAGTTGAAAAACCCTTGAAGGACATAGTTGGTGGACCAAATGAAGATGTAGAATTGATTTGTATATTTGGAGGTAATCCACAACCTAAAGTTTCGTGGGATAAAGATGGAAAGAAATTGAAAACAGCTAAAGCTGTGTACGAAAATAGAGTAGCCACTTTAGTTGTGACAGCATCAGAATCGACTGAAGGAATATATACTTGCACTGCAACTAATGAATATGGTGAAGCTAAAACAAGCTGCCAACTAGAAGTACAGCTTAAACCTTTGATAAGTATTTCTGAATATGAAATTAGTCAAAAGCATAGAGTAGGCGAAGACTGGTCTGTGACTGCTCACATTCAAGGAATTCCTAAACCATCAATTACATGGTATAAAAATGGATCAAGGATAGAATCATCTAAGAACATAGAAATAATTACAGAAAGTGATTACTCTACGATCAAAATATCACATTTGGAACGTTCGGATTCCGGTAAATATACCATTGAAGCACAAAACAAAGCTGGATCATGTTCTTTGGAAACGACATTACGAGTTTATGGTAAGTATTATTTTTTAAACGCAACTTCTCAATATATTAGAACATATGTATGTATATAAATGTTAGGCATTAATTAACCACTTTTAATTTTGCTAGTGACCAATTTCTTTGAAGTGATCTAGAGATATTATGTTACTGTATAATGATATATGCAATAAATTATATGTACGGGTATAATTTATTGCATATATTATTATATACGGGACCCCAAAATAGATTAAACAAAAAATAAAAATTACATACGTACGAAACGCCATTGCTCGATAAGACACAGGTTTATTAAGTAATGTTATTAAAAATAATATGACAAAGTAATAAATAAATAAGTATATAGGGACAAATTACACAAACTGAGTTAGCCCTAAACTAAATTCGAGACTTGTATTATGTGATACTAACTCAACGATAGTAAATTTTATAATAAATACATACATTATTAAGTAATGTTATTAAAATTAAAACTGTACTTTTTAATGAATAATTGACAAGTATATTTATGTACAAACTTGAAGAGTCCATTCGTAACGGTGATCGTCTAAGAAACCTATTATTATAACTACCTACCTTGTTCTATAAGCTAACTATCGAGTCGACCCTTGACTCTGTACCCTGAAATAAATAGACGTGATACTGTATCCACTTATGAATAGTAGTTTCTTTTAATACGTAATTAAATTAATTTTATAAGTAAATAAAACGATTTCATGATGTTAATAACTTCTAGATGACAGTGAACGCCGTAGCAAATCTAGATCACCACAGGAGGAATTTTTGGGTAAAATTAATTAGAATGGTCCTAGCATTAAAACCTTTCAGTTATTACACCTGACCTTACTATGGGATCATTGAATAGATTAATAAAATTATAGGATTATACCAAGTTGTGTTTACAATAATTAACATTGTCTACGAAATTTCTTGGGAGATCAAATATAAACCTTAACAAATCTACAACCAAATACCCATTGAGTTTTATATTTAGGCATGATCTAATAATAACACAGGAGATTTGTGACAGAACGCATTCGGAAATGTTTTATTTATGCATGTACTATGGAACGATACTGCATAGTATAATGCTAAAATCTTTTAAATGTAGCATTGTAAAAATAATAATTCATTTGTAGATAAGCCGAGCCGACCGGAAGGCCCGGTAATAATGCGCGAGATAAGTCGCGAGTCTGTAACTATCGAATGGAAACCACCGCTTGACGACGGTGGATTGGAGTTAACTAAGTATGCGATAGAAAAACATGAACCAGATACAAACCAATGGATAAAGGTAGCAGACGTCGACAAAGATGTAGAAACATACTGCATACAAAGACTGAACGAAAACTGTGAATACATGTTCAGAGTGATGGCTCAAAATCCTATTGGATTCTCAGAGGCATTAGAGAGCGAGCCGATTATAATAAAAACAGCTCTAGGTGAGTATTGTATAAATACTTTTTAGAAATAAGTATACTACATATGCAAGCATAATCAACTAAAATACATTTTTTATATAGACAATCGACAATAAAATATAATTGAATGTATATTTTACAATTTGTAGATGTTCCATCGCCACCTTTGGGCCCGCTGGGACTTTATGGTATTAGTAGTGATTCCTTGACCATAACATGGTATCCTTCGGAGAAAAATGGCGGCTCCCCAATTATAGATTACAGTATTGAAATTAAACAAGAAGGCAAAAAGTGGAAACATGTTGCAACAGTAACTGAAACAAAGGCAAATATAGATAAGTTAACAGAAAACACTATGTACCAGTTCAGAATATGTGCAAGAAATGAAATCGGTAGTAGCCAGCCGTATATCTCTGATGAGAAAATCATAGTAGGGAAAACTCTATGTAAGTAATAATTACATTATTATGGACTTTCCTGTCCTCGGACTGTGGTCGCTTTAGAAGTTTGGTAATAGCTTCTTGAATGTAGACGCAGAAAGATATTCGTATTCGTAGGGGTAATTGCCACGTAAAGAATCTAGATAGAAAAAGTAGTGCGTGCCAAGCACGTTGTGTTCGCTGTCGACAGGTTCCTACAGATTTTATTAGTTCTGTATCGATGTATATAATACCTATCGCGTATTTAATAACTGAGTTACATCTGAATTCTTAGATTTTTTGTATCTATAACAATTCAGATTCGTAAAATAAACTACAAGAATATATTGAAAAATTATTATCAGCAATATATGACCTATAGTTTCGCTCTGATTAAAATTTCCGAACTTTAATTACAAATGTGCTTTTTTACTATTCTACTGATAATCTAATGCTATCAAAGAAAATCCTCCGTACAAATAATTAATTTGTACATTTCTAGCACCACCGTCACAACCGTTGAACTTCATTGTACGGGATATGACCTCCAGATCAGTTACTCTTCAATGGAGCGCGCCACAAAGCGATGGTGGAAGTGTAATTACGAGTAAGTCAAATCACATTATATACGAGTTTAATAGAAGTTATATAGAAGAATACTCATTCATTAAAAATCTATAGATTCTAACACCGCACACCAGTATTTGTCAAACTCTTAAGGTCAGATCTCTAATGCCAAATAATGGGAAACTTGTATAAAATTTACAGTTAATCTTTTAAAATTATCATGAAAGAGGCCTCTATGTAGGTACATACTTTATATTTGATCAGGTGGCGGTCAAGGAATTTAATGTCCTAGCATTATGTAACATGTCTTCGGTCGCGTCAAATTCAGGAGGGATAGAAAGAGACAAAAAGTAGCCTTTGGTACTCTTCAGCATATAAACTACATATATCCACATAAAAATCCGTCACGCTAATCCGTTGCTCCATTTTGACGTAGAAGAAGGACAAACAAACACAATGTCCCATCTATACATAAAAATTGTGACTGAGCTATGTCTGTACATGGCAGATATATAAGAATAAAATACATAGGGGCTCTTTATAGGGTCTATAGAAGCCAAAATTATTGTTNNNAATCTACGCGGGCTAAGTCGCGGGCATTAGCTAGTTTATAATATTATTATGATTCATAAATTTATAAATACTTATTGTATTTTTTTTCTTGTTACAGACTACATTATAGAATACAAGACTGTAAAAGGCAAATCGTGGACTAAAGCCGTAACAGTAAGCGGTTCTGTTTACGAACATTGCATAGAGAACATAAAGGAGAAGGAAGAATTAATTTTCAGAATATCCGCTGAAAATGCTATCGGCATTAGCTTACCAACCGAATCACAAAGTGTCCGATTGGAAAAGCATGCCAGTAAGTTATTAATATCATAAACTTTGCCACATTTCTTTGCCAACAAAAAAGCATTTAGACTGAACCTTAAGTTATGGTTAAAAGTCTGACAAAGCGGCAGCACCCTCTATTTATGTTGGCCATGTGTAATTACTCTGTTTTAGGGTAGTGGACTCTCGGACGCTATCAGAGTTTTAAGGGTTGGCACAGTTACACATAATTATTGCATTTGCCTATGGGAACTTATGTATTTATCTATGGAACAAATCTAGCTGTTTATCTGAAGCTAGCGGCTTACTCCGACCTGTAGCGTGCTGTAGTAATCGAGCATATTTTTTTGTTTATACTAGTTTTATTATATAACAATTTGTTTCACAGCTGTACCATCGCCGCCAACAGCCCCACTTGAAATCAGAACAGTGGGTAACAACATCGTAATGACATCTTGGGGCACCCCCGAATGGGATGGGGGTGCGCCGCTTCTTGGCTACAACATCGCCATACGCGATATCACCAAAACAATGTGGATGGAAGTTGGCAAGGTCGACGCACACACTCTTAAATTTAATATTCGTGACTTGAGTGAGGATCACATCTATATGATAAGGATATATGCCCGCAATGAAATTGGAATCAGTGAGCCACTTGAGTCTGATGAACCCTTCAAAGTGTTGCCTGGAGAAGGTAAGTCTGGATGGCTTGTTATTTATAAAAAATAGTTACCTATTATCCATGCAGCTCTGAATGACCTTTAAGGAGCCTTCTGTAAACTCACTTATCTCAACAATATCATGGTTTAAATTCAGTGAAAGTTATCTACCATAAATGATCATTAAAATAAAAGTAATAAATCACTATCAATGTGACTTAATTTAAAAAAATTAATAAAGTGTACTAATATAATCACATCAACAGATTCTCACGCGGATGAGGAGCCTGGAGAACACACAGAAGCCACAGAACCAACTTCATTTAGCACACAAACAACAACTTCTTGGCTTCGGGAACACAATATGGATGCAGACATCCGATCTTATGCCCGTGGGTCACTCCTGCGGCGTGATGAATATTTCTTCAGAATATGGCACTATGCTAAACAACTGTTCAAGTGATGCAATCATGCAACCACTAACTTTACCTGTGATATTTGACGACAAATTAATTGTTTATAGTTGGCGGATAGCTTTAAACAAGTTATTTAAAAGAGACAATGCGTCAAACCTTGAACTCACTAATTTTTATAATTTTTTAAATATGATTTTTATTACTCAATGTAGGATTTCATATATTTATTCTAATTAAGAAGTAAATTATTTATTTATTTAATTTATTACAACCAAATCAGTGATAATCAGGTTTAAATCTCATTCAATGTTAAGGGAGACATTTAAATATAGGTGCAAAATATGAATTCGATAAATTGAATGAGTTTTGAATTTGATTATCTATTCTTGTAACATGAAATGTTTAAAAATAAATTAGAACTTAAAAATATAGAAATTGTTTGATTTTTGATACAATTTACTGCCTTATCTAATATTTATACTATAGTAGAGCGCATAGGTTTATTTCATACTAGCGACCCGCCTTGGCTTCGACGGGTTAAAAAAATTTCTTTGTGAATCTGTTAAAAAACCCGCATCAAAATCCGTTGCGTAATTTTAAAGATCTAAGCATACGAAGAAGCAAAGAGGGGAAAGCGACTTTATTTTATTAAGCTACATTTGACTAGAAAAATTTCAGAATTATGGAAAAATCTTATTGAACTTTATACATTATTTCTCTTATATTGGTTAGATCTATAGGATCTAGGATACATATATTGCAAGAGTGCACTTTGTTTTTAGTAAAATCACAACTATCTTACCTTTCAATCATTTCAATTTTATATTATAATTCAACCTTTTAAATTCAACTAGGTATCTATTCTTCAACTTTTGTAAGAATTCATATTTAGATATAATTTGGATTTTCTCACATTGATTTGATCATCGGATTTGATCGAACAATTTTGTAAAATGACATTGACATAGCTAGTCAAAATTACGCGCCACAAAATAGTTTAATAGTCGCGGCGCTGTAAGCGCAGTAAATTATACGAAATTAGGTAGTATAATAAAACGGTAGAACAATATGTACTACGTACATACTATTCTACTATGTGCACTGCGCTGGGAAAACGAGACTGGAGAGAATTTGTTTAAATAACATATAGGGACTTAAGTTTGCCCCAAGTGAGTTTGGGACTTGTTTGTGTCGAGGGAAACAACATCAACGTTCAACAATGTAGTACAATTATATTTTTATAACAAATACACAATCAGAAAAAGATCATTTTGATCCACAGTTTTCATCATATCTAGACCGGAGATCGCACCCTTACTTTCAGATAGCGGACAGACTCATTAACCATAACGCCACGGGGGTTGTCAACTGACAATGTCTGTCTGCTCGTTATTAAAAATTTCATTTTAAAAAGAATCTTTATAGTAGTAAATAGTGCTTGAGAACAGTGCCACCATCGTTTATAAGGTCACCTAAGTATTGTGAAAAAAAGAGCTTTGATATTTTTTTAGGTTATCAGTGTGCCTTCGCTGAGCATTGATATTGATATCGTTTCAAATACTTCAACCTTACAATATCTTAACCAAGACAGTTGAGGCTTTAATCGGTATTACAAAGAATTGGCAACCACCACCAGCTGCTAAAATAAGAAATACCTACATACATAATAATATGTAGTTACTTTATGCCCGCGACGTCGTCTGCGCGCAACTACCACTGTCAATATTTTGGGTTGTAAACGGCGTAGTAAAGATAAAACCAAAGCTATATTTTAAATTTGACCTTCTACAATACAACTGTGAAAACCGAATCAAATTGCACCCAGTAGTTTTTGTGTGATGAACGTATACAGCTAGACAGACAGACGGACATAAATTAAAAAATTACCATTGTATATAACGTCTATAGGTCTCAAAAAAACATCCTACCCACCCCCCGCACAGATTTTTTCATTAATACTTCCCATGTAAAGACAGCTCGGCTACTGTTTTATTACATGTATAGATATTACTTTCTGTGGCGCGAACTCTGTGAATGATTGCTTAGAGATTTTTTAGAGAGTGTCAATGGAAAATAAAACAATCAATATAAGTACTTATTTATTTATTTATCAAAGATTTTTCTTACCTGTGATAATAAAATGAATATGTACCTACTTACTTACATTAAAATTCATACATTTCAATGTTATTACAAGATAAATTGTACTGTTTGAATCTAATTATTGGCTTACGAATATAATTTAAATTGAAAATATCAATTGTCAACGCTATTTTTTGGCACTATTAGGTACGTAAATTAGAACCAAATAACAAATACGTTATTAATCAATTTTAATCTAAAGTGCTTTTATGAGGACGCTTACTGACGATTTCGGCGACCTGAAAACAAAAACACAAAGTTTAATAAGTTAAACCAACTTCACCAAGACCATAAAAACATGTATTTCAACGCGATAAAAAAGCGATTCAATAAGAAAAAGTTACATAAAAAAAAACTTTGTCACATCCCTTGTTAAATTACTATAAACTTATATCTATATATATAAAAGAAAGTCGTGTTAGTTACACCACTTATAACTCAAGAACGGCAGAACAGATTTGGCTGAAAATTGGTAGGGAGGTAGCTTACAGCCAGGAGACGGACATAGGATACTTTTTATCCCGGAGTTCCCGCGGGATTGATTCCTAATTGAATTTCATAGGGGTTCCACGCGGACGAAGTCGCGGGCGGCCTCTAGTTATTATTAAAAATATTTACGACTTTCAGATATTGCTTTAACTTTTTGCCAAAATTGCACCATTCTAGATCAACGGGAAGTTTGGTATAGGTTTATTTTATAGGCAATAAAAATTTGCGGCATAAACGGTTTTATATTTTGATCGCGTTGAGTTGCAAATGTAGTTTTCTCATAGCTAGCTAAAAGAAAGAGTAGACTTGAGCATTTCAACATGATTATCCAGGGCGTTCCTGCGAAAATGGAACTTAACACACGGACAGACAGATGCGTAGAGGAACAGACGGACAACTGTTTAGTCTTTTTGAGATAATGAACCCCTAAAAAGAATGCAAATACTTATTTAAACTAACAAATTTTAACTCCGGCCGCTAGAACCTGATTCTGCGTAACAACAGGTCACTGTACCTCCGAATTTCAAAAGTTGTCTTGTCTGGCCACATAGACCCCGCGGGTAACTCACACAGTTGTTAAAAACCTTTCATTCTTATAAAATTTTACTCAGTAAAAGTTATTTGACAGTCCGACTCGCTTTTGACGGCTATTTACCGGAATAATAACTCTATGTCGGCAAATAAAACGAAACGAATATAACAGAAGAGCGATAATGCGATGCAATAAAAAAATGTATATATTTATAACTCCAATGGCCGAGTTACCAACCCTTGTCTTTGGTGGACTTGACTTGTTTATTTTTGTTGCACTTTTTAGTGATGCGCCTGCTCTGGTCGCAGCTGGGGTCACTGTTGGCCTTCAGCATGTCGGTCCTCGACATCTCGCCATTGGGGCCGCAGTCGCTCCATGAAGATTTCTCGTAGCGGCACGCTGAAATCAAGATATGTTACAGTTGCATCACTGGAAAATCAATTGCTGTTACAAGAATTAAATTAAAAAATTTAAAAACCCCTTATCCAGTATAAAAGAACACACGTTACCCCCGATACAAAAAGAGGGGTATTATAAGTTAGACTTGTGTGTGTGTTATTATGTATTACTAGTTTGCCCGCGGCTTTGCATGCGTCAAATTCGGAGGGTAGGGGAATAAAAGAAACAACAAGTAGCCCATGTCACTCTCCAGCCCTTCTACAATCTCCACAAAAATCACGTTAATCCGTTGCTTCGTTTCGACGTGAAAGACGGGCAAACAAAAAAAAACACTTTCATATTTGTAATACATGCAGTTTTACCTTTTTTGCATTTCTTTTGGATAGTCTTGGTGCGTTCGCAGTTATCAGGGTCGCCTTTCTTCAGCGTCAGCGTTCTGGAGCGCACGTTCGTTTTGGGATCACATTCAGACCACGCTCCTCGGCTGTAGCGACATGTTTCTGTGGAAAAATAATGTTTTTGTTATTTTCAATCCATCAAATTTTATAATGATTACTCATTATAAAATTGGATGCATTGTGAAGATTTGCCGTTTTAATAGGTCGGGGAAAAAGTTCCTTCGCATTTTTTAAGAAAATTCAAAACATTGTGGAATATAGTTTAGTGAC
>JADGIL010015615.1:216-10535 GCA_020352625.1 Cactoblastis cactorum
GGGTCACCATGCCCGTGATTATGTCAAGGAGAAACATAAAAATAACTATAAATACATTCGTGCACGAATTTTGAATTGGGCCCAACTCAGCATATGTTGTTTACCTTTTGAGACAAACAACGCTGGTCTTCCGTTGGGACCATTGAGTAAAAAAACACGCACGGACACCTGCACCCAACTATATCATAGTAAAAACGACGTATAGGCTACAGACCAAATTCCACGCGAGCGAAGCTACGGGCAAAAGTTTGTATATACCCCTTTTCTGAATTTCCGCTCGTCCCCGTCTGCAGGAAAACAGCATAAAATAGTCCAATATTGTGTTTGGCGGGCGAAAGCCAATATATTTGTTTTCTTGATGTGCACCAATACCTGGTTATTGCACTGTCAAGTGGTTTCTGTTTTGCTTGGCATGAACTGAACGGAATGGAAACATTGACATTTCATATTGAATTCGCGGTCTGTGCTGAAAATCAATGAAATAAAACGGCCAAGTAAGAGTCGAACTCGCTCACGAAGCGTTCCGTAACATTATCTATGTAAAATGGTAAAAAGTCACATTTGTTGTTTTGGAAGAAGGAAGAAGATGGCGGGTCACGTGATGTTAAGTGATCACCGCCGCCCATAGACAACTGCAACAGCGGGGTCACATAAGCGTTGCCGGCCTTTAAAAAGCTCTTGCCCTCCATAAATGGAGAGGGCGGGAGAGTTGGGCCTCCGGCTCTCTCACTCACCGGACGGAGCATGGCGGCTGATAGCCACCATTCAGGTTACCTTTTGCGTACGAAACCCAAAAACTTCTGGTTTAAAACTGCCACATATGAGTCATATTTATTTACAAACTCACCAGGTAACTGTAAGCTTTGAACCTAGGGCTTCCCGATAGGTGAGCGTCTTGATCACTTGACCACCAACGCTTCTTACTATAATATAAAGTATATCCAACGTCCGTCTGTCCGTTCACATGCGTATATATCACGCTGTCATCGCTTAGATATTCGGCGTTTGATGTAGAGGTGGGGCATTATCGATATATATTATAGGGTATCGATAGATTTTATTATATACTAGCTAACGCCCGCGACTTCGTCCGCGTAAATTACTTAGTACTACTACAATAAATGATATCCCTTGGGAACCGTACATTTTTCCGGGATAAACAGTAGCCTATCTTTTATTCTAAGTCATCGTCTATCGCTATGCCAAGTTTCATCCAGTACCGTTCGGTAGTTTATGTGTGATGCGCGTACAAATATACAGACAGACAAAAATTCTAAAAACAATTGTTTTGGCTTCTATAGGTCCTATAAAGAGCTCATATATATATTTTTTCTTAAATATCTCCCATGTACAGACACAGCTCGGTTACAATTTTATTATATGTATAGATAAATAAGTTAATTAATATTATAGTGATTATTTACACGGATTGAAAAGGGCCCAAAATAAATTCCGTACTTGTGTTATGGCATGGTAATTCAACGATACTATATTTTATTTACATTCAAGACCCAGGGCAAACAGATAAAGATAATTTTCCATCTTGACCTGACCGAGAATAGAACCTGAAACCTCCTGAGTAGCAGACAAGCATGGTAACCGTTACGTCACAAAGGGCGTCAAAATATATGGTATGGTGTTTTGTGAAAATTTTATTCCAATGCCAGCTCATACTATCCCACGACCAATACATTATTGTTATACGTTTTACAGAATAACTGTTACGTCTTAGGTTTGAGCCTTAACATAGCAATTTAAAATACATATACGACTATAAAATTTTATATGTCTCTACTCTAACTTAGTAAATTAATAGGCATAAGAGAAAAACAATTAAAAAGCCTTTTTAGTTTTGAAAACAAGAGAAATCCATTTTAGGAAAGACATTCCCAGATTCGCGTCTAGACGATAACTCTTGCGTAACTAACATTAAACAACCGCAAAATACGTTTAACAACGCGACTAACGATAAATTGCGCCCGCCAGGAAACGACACTATAAATCAGTTTTATCGACACCATACAACTCGACTAATCCCAACCCTAGGCTCTAACGCACGTCCACATTTTATTGTAGGTCACTTTAATCCTATTGTAAGACTTCCTGTTGCAGGACGAATAAGATAAATACACAGTACTTACATACTTACCAGTTTTGGGGCACGGAATAATAATTTGGCAGTTTGAAGTTGATTCCTTTGCTTTCATGCATCGACATGACACTGACAGCAAAAACATCTTCCCGCGATTTTTGAATCACAACATTTTTTAAGATCTTTTATTTTGATGATTATTTAAAATAAAAATATTATGATAAGTACATTAAAATATAATTTTAACTCGTTATTCATATAAAAATTATGGAACACTTAAAACATCTCATATCAGTATATACCATCATGAGGGACCAAAACTGCTTAAATTTCTTCTCAGGCTGTAGTTTGATCAAGCTTGAAAAAAACACCTTTGAATGTCTAATTTCTGAATAAATATTTAGATTTTGTAAACTAATTTCGAAAATTGCAATAAGGGATACTATAGTAATCCATCATAACCTGACCGGATTTCGAACCCCCCTATGATTGAGAAGCAAGAACTTTACCACTGCACCAACGAGGCCGTCAATAATAGATTAAAAAGGAAAAACAAATTCGCATCCCCTTATTATATAGCCCGTTGCTAGTTAGATTTTAAGCTATTTTCAAAGTTCCACATCTAAAATACGACCGGCTAAAAGCCAATATACTTTTCTTTTCATGATGTTATTCAATTTATTCTAAGATTTATTCATAAATAAATTGAATGGCATCTATCAAAAGGTATGTTTTGTACATACACAAGCTATGTATGGCAGCGCCGATACCCTTGTCAATATTGTAAAGAAAGTGCGAATATATTTTCCGATATTGCGATATACACGCTTCAGAACCACCTTTGTATGGCGTACACTTTCTAACAAGATTTTCTATACACTAAACTTTCATCTATTATACTTTCATTTATTTTAAAAACGGAATTTTAATATAACCTTTAATATTTTAAGCCCTAAACTTCTACAAAGCAATTTAAATATGGTTATTTATAGCAGTTAAAAGGACTGATAGATATATTTGCAAGTGTGATTAACTATAAGTATATATAACAGTAACTGGACTTTGTCTGTACCTAGAAGATATTTAAATATAAGCCAAAGCTTACATATTATATTTATAGCGATGTTTTCTCTCTGTCAGTTTAAGTATTTATACGCGTATCACGCAAAAACTACTGAAACTACTAAACAAAAATTTTAATTCTAAATATATTACATTCCTAAAGAAAATCGTCACAATTTTATTACATCGAGCATAGAACAGTACCGAAATTTTGTAATTTTTTCTCGTAGTACATTTACGATCCAGGAATAAAAGATTGAACTTTCATTTTATCCCCTGCCCCTGATATCAGTCTCATCTCCCACGGGACACCATGAGACAAAGTCGGGGAACGTGCATATTTTATTAGTCCATTTAATTTTGCACGCGAGTGTAGGGTTCTCAAATATTAAGGCTACCTTTTGTGCGGTCTTTATCCCCCGAAGCGAAATAAAATTCTTACATAAAAGATAGTGGGATAGAACTTTTATCGTTTGAATCCGTCATGACGTTAAATTGCAGGATTACTGATACAGTATCACGTCTTTTTAGGATTCCGTACTCAAAGGATAATCTGGACCGTATTACTAAGACTCCGCTGTCCGTCTGCCTGTCACCAGTTTGTACCTCATGAGTAGTAATATCTGGACAATTATAATTCTCACAGATTATATACTTATTTCTTGCAATACCGCTGTAACAAAAAAATACTGAAACCAGATTAAATTTTGTAGTGATATAGAGCCACTACCAGTAGTGGTGTGGAGCCTGCTGCTTACTTTGTTAGCCTTTTCGCCGCTTTCATCCCCTTCGGGGTGGAATTTTCTAAATTCTCTCTTAGTGCTCGCTACATTCTCCAAGGAACATACATGCCAAATTTCAGCTTCTTGCGTTGTCTGTCTGTCAGTCAGTAACGCAAGAGTTTTATACATATATACAGATTGTAAAGTTATTTGTAAATAGGGACAAAATATCTTATGTCTCAAATAAAATAAACGATACATTTTGCAAAAAAAAAAAGAACCCGACTTGCTCTTGACAAAATAATATTTTGTACGGAACCCTTCGTGCGCGAGTACGACTCGCTCTTAACCGGTTTCTTTTAAAGACAAGTACGAAAGTTTAGTACAAAGTGCAGCACATAAAATAGGAGAACCGAAAAGCTTTGTCGTGTAACAAAATAAATAAAATCGTTATAGCGAAGTTACATTTCAAGGGATTTCTACGTATTTTTCTTTTGTTTTCCTCCATTCCTCCTATTGTTTTGGTTAATACAGATACAGGATCACGTCTTTCTCAATTACAGGGTAGACAGAGCCAAGAGTCGCGAGACTCGAAGGCCACGCTTAGCAAAATGGTGGTCTTATTGGTTAATAAACTAAGGATAAATAATTAATAAATGAAATCATAGTTATTTACAAGTTTCTAATAAAATCATGTTTTTAGAACTCCACTGTCTGTACGTCTGTCACCAGCTGTATCTGATGAACATGATAGTTAGACAATTTTAACTTTTACAGATGATGTAAAAAAAAAAATATATTTACTTAAAAAGCTCACAACTATCATTTATTTTAAATTTTGTTCGCGAATCTAACTCGCACTTAGCCGGTTTTATTGTTACATGTAGTTTTAGGGTTCCGTATCAAGACGATAAAAACGCTTTGTAAGTTTGAGAGAAAAAAAATACGTTGTAGAACAATCTCACTTGCCTTTACTTTTTAATTTAATTTATTAAAATGTATATATATAAAATGTGTATATCTGTGTATAAAAGATATAATATCAAATAAATATAGATAAATTAAATATTCTCGCTCCAATCATCTCAGAAAATTATATTAAAAGCAAGTCAAAGACAGTAAAATGCCTTTGCGAGAGCTCATTATTGCTCGTCCGGCAAAATGGCGGCACTTCCGGCTCGTTTCCTCTGTGGTGGCGCTCGTCTCACCCACTTCCGGTAGACTTTGAAGCATCTTATTTAACTTCTGTCTAAATTGAGTCTAGACTTTACAAGTATGAAGTGTCACGTTTTTTACCCTTGCGGCGTAGACAGAGCTAAAGACCAAATAATGTTTAGCTGGATTGCATGCTTTTATAGATAAACACGAGAGTTAAGCTAAGCTTGGTCTTTGAGTGTCACCAATCACGACTCTGTTTACTCCGTAAGGAAAAGACGTGATAAAGTATCTGTATTCCGATCTTATGTCAAGAAAGTGGCATTTATAATTAAATAAATAAATAATTATTTCCGGGACTTATTTGTTTACAGATTCTAATTATTCTTTCGAGTAATTAATTTACCGGATCGGAGCCAACTCATTAAAATAACATTACGAAATAATTACCACGGCCATTAATATAGCTGAAATCTGCGTATTTTCTCGATTTTCCAACAAATATTATATAAGATGACAGGATGTAAGCCATAATTAATGAACTGGTGTGGTTCTTGATTGATTTTTACCCTCTGCGCTAATTAAACAAAGAAATACATACATATATAGAGACAAATCACACAAAATGAGTTAGCACCAAGTTCGATACTTGTATTATGGGATACTAACTCAACGACACTATATTTTATAATATAATAAATACATATAAGTACATACACATCCAAGAATCAAACCAATCAGAAATCATTTTCCATCATCACCTAACCAGAATTTAAACCCGGGACCTCTCGGTTGAGAGGCAAGGACTTCAGGCTGTCAAAGAGAAGCAAGTTTGCTTGGTTGAACGCAATAATCTTAAGTAGGTTCTTCTTGTCTGGTTTGAAAAATTATTAATATTTAATTTAAATTATTTATATATTTGATTTTGATTTTTTGATGCCCATAATTCTAACGAGAAAAAAAACAGCGGGTGAAACCGCAAGGCAATCGCTAGTTATTTAAAATCTAATACAAGTTGAAATTATTTTCACTACTAATCGTAGATTTTAGTAAATATCCCTCTTCGGAGAGATTTTTTGCTTAAGTTACAGGAAATCTAAATTTTCCAGCGCTAGCTAGTTAAATAAAACCCTTTTTCCTTTCAAACTCACAGCTAAAAGAGAAACTATGAAAACAACTTTAAAAGCCCGCATTGTGGTCGCCATTTGCTTTTTCGCTGCGACAAGATGGCCGCCTAATGGATGCCTGAACAATACGTTTGTATTCGTAGAGGATTTGTTTCGAGTTTAGGATTGCAATGTGAGTTTTAGTTTTATAAAGGTTAGCTTTGGCATTTTATATTAATCCCTTTGTAACTGCTTATCCGCTATTAGTTATATAAACAGTTGAATTAAAATTCTTGGTATTTGTAGGACAGTTAACGTTAGTAATATTTATCTCATGCTTAGCTGATTTAGACGGGGTAAATAGAGCCAAGAGGCTACGCTAAGCAAAATGGTGAGTTTATTGGTGGAATGGAAATACAGAAATAGTGACAATGCTAGCTCATAGCCTCTGACAATTCCTGTCTCAAGGCCTTACCCTTGATTGACTTTTATAATCTACGCGGGAAGAGTACCAGCGTTCTAGCAAGCAAATTCCTCAAAGGCCGGCAACGCTTCTGTGACCCCCCGGGTATTGCAGGTGTCTATGGGCGGCAGTGACCACCTAATATCACCCTCTTTTCATAAAAAGTCTACGTTTTTCTTTCGCTCCCATACTTGTATGGAAAACATTTCCTTACTCTACATTAATAAGTCTCTTTATAAGTCTAAAAGTTAATAAACCATACAAATCCTAGGCACACTTTCCTCACTACACAAGGGAAGCTAGCTTCACTACACAATTGAGAATAACATAAATTATTCAAATTCCATGGATAAAGCTATTCGGACCACCCCGATCCTTGGTGTTATGTTAATATGGATACACCCATCTATTGATATAATTTGTACTATGTATATCCACACTATTATTATAAATGTAAGAGTTTGTTTGTCTGTCTTTTACGTCACTTTACGTTATTTTTTTTTTATTTAGTGCACCAAACTTATATTGCGTTAATGACTTATAATTTTACTACCACTTAAAAAGCGGAAGTGGATATGTGGCGTATCAAAGTCCACTGCGGCGTTTTCTCCATAAACGTCTACATACACAAGTAATTAAATTAAAATCGTATATCAGTATGTATGTTTGTATATGTGGTGTATTTATGTAGAACATTTATATGTACGTTTATTTTATTATTTTGTTATAATAGTTTTTCTTTAAAAATGTTTGATCGCTATTTCTCTACCCATTTAGAATTTTTTTTTCCTCTCTCGGGTCGACTGGAAGAAATTTCATTTGAAATAAGTAGCACCTTTATACTATTTTTATTAAATGAATTTGTCCTGTATATAATTGTGTACGAAAAAGTACCCCCCGACACAAACGCACTCGTAAACTTATAACACATCTCTTTTTGCGTCGAAGGCTAAAAAAAACAATGTCATGTCATCATTATTCTTTCACTTCCAACCATCAGAGTTTCAATTTAACTATTAATATTTAATAATTCCCGTATTGCGTGCCAAACGCGATCCCTTATTAGTTCGGCGATTTCATTGTTTCATTACACGCCGAGAGCGAACCACAATGGTCAATTTGACAAGTCAAATTTATTATTGTAACAAAAATTAATAAATTATATAACAGGGTAAGATTGAGTCGGACTCGTGCACAATGAATTCTGTATCATCTATACATATAATAAAATTGTAACTGAGCTATGTCTGTATATGGGAGATATTTAAGAAAAACATATATAGGGGCTCTTTATCGGGCCTGTAGAAGCCAAAACGATTGTTTTTAGAATTTTTGTCTGTCTGTATGTTTGTACGCGCATCACACAACAGCTACCGAACAGATCTGGATGAAATTTGGCACAGGGATGGACTATGACCTAGATTAAATGATAGGCTACTTTTTATCTCGGAAAAATGTACAGTTCCCAAGGGATATAATTTATGGTAACCGAGCAAAGGGCTGACAAGATATTTTAGTATCCATTGGTCGGACGAAATCGCGGGCATTAGCTAGTTATGTATAGAAAAACAGCAATAAAAATTACTTTGTAGTATGGGAGTCCCTGTGAGAGTCCATGGGAGGCCTAGAACATTCAGAAGTGTCGGACGTCCTGCAATGACTAGAAGATATCGTCAGAGTAGGATAGATGATATCATCAAAGTCGCAGGTCGAACTTGGATGAGTAAAGCTCACCAGTGGGCGGAGAATGATTGAAATGATGAATGATGATGATGATGGGAGCCCCCGTTAAATATTTAAGTATTATGTTTTATACATATACAGATAAGGCCTGCAAAGGACGGCACGGGTGTTGCAGGTGTCTATGGGCGGCGGTGATCAAAAAAGAGTTATTCAAATTGGTTCATCCGTTTAGAAGCTATGATGCCACAGACAGAATGACACACACACACACACACACGTGTCGAAGATTAAAAAGTAATTTTGAAAGAAATTTTAAATTTTTCAGAGACCTAAGCCGGAATGAGCTGACGGCGATCAGCAGACGAACGTTTCGTGGGCTGACGGCGCTGAAGAGTTTACACCTGGACGGAAATCAGCTCAAATGTATTGATGAGAAGGCCTTTGAAAATCTGAAGAGTCTTGAAGTATTGTAAGTTTATAATATACTAGCTTTTACCCGTGGCTTCGCTCGCGTGTAATTTAGTCTGCCACTTAAAACTATTTAAGACAAACACTCGTATCCGTAATCATCTTTTTGTGGTATGGAGCCACTACTTGTAGTGGTGTGGAGCCTTCTGCTTGCTTTGTTAGCCTGCAGCATGAATGGGCCGGCTCGTCCGGGGAAGTACCACACTCCCACAGAAGACCGACGCCTGATCAGCCGCCATGCTCCATCCGGTGAATGGGAGAGCCGGAGGCCCAACTTCTTGGGCGGAGGCTTCTTCAACTGGGCGGAGGTTTTTTATAGGCCGGCAACGCTTCTGTAACCCCGCGAGTGTTGCATTTGTCTATGGGCGGCGGTGATTACTTAACACCTCGTGATCCGCCTGCTCGTTTGCCTCCCTCTGACAAATAAAAATATCCAATTGTTTATGCAGCGTACGCCAAGATAGCTCTCAGAGGGCAGATATTTTTAAAATAATTTGACATTATGTATTATCGTTATATTTCGAGGAAAATTACATAAAATGAATACAAATTGTAGCGTATATGTTATTCTGATGTATAACCTATTTATATCATCTATTGATAGGAAATAAATAATACTCTAACTGCTCTCCCCAGGACCCTGAACAACAACAACTTGACATACCTATCATTGGAGCCGGCCGCAGCGGCCAGACTGCACACGCTGCGACTTACTGACAACCCAATAGTATGTGACTGCCGCGTGGCCAGACTGGCGAGCGCCGTGCGCGCTGCCGCCATACCACAAGTCGGGGCCAGGTACTGGTTTCGCCATTATGTTTTTTTTTCTATTATTGTATTACAGCAGCGGCCAGGATTCACACGCTGCGACTTACTGACAACCTCGTAGTGTGTGACTGCCACGTGGTCAGACTGTCGAGCGCCGTACACACCACCGCTGTACCTCAAGTCGGGGCCCGGTACTGGTATCGCCATTATGTATTTTTTTCTATTTCTCATATAAAACTTTATGTGTTTTTTTAATGATTTTTTTCCTGTTTAACGCCATGGTTTAACGATCGTTTTTTAATTATTTGTCTAAGAATTCGTATAAGTATTTATACAACATTTTAAATTTCGTCTTGTATTATGTTTAAGATGCCAAGCCCCGGCTGCCCTGAGAGGAGCCTTGCTGACGGATCTCGAACTCCATGAGCTGATATGTAATGGTAAGAAGTTACATTATTTCAGTTTACTTCCAATAGACATCGGAGCCTTCAAGAAAAGAGCGTATAAATCCTTTAAAGGCCGGCAACGCTCCTGTGATCCCCCGGATGCTGCAGATGTCTATGGGCGGCGGTGATTACTTAACATCACGTGACCCGCCTGACCCATAGACAACTGCAACACCCGCGGGGTCAAAGAAGCGTTGCCGATCTTTAAAAAGCTCCTGCCCTCCCCAAATGGAGAGGGCGGGGAAGTTGGGCCTCCGGCTCTCCCATTCACCGGACAGAGCATGGCCATTCAGGCGTGGGGTTCTGTGGGAGCGTGGTACTGCCCCGGACGAGTCGGCCCATTCATGCTGCAGG
>JADGIL010015623.1:7168-18121 GCA_020352625.1 Cactoblastis cactorum
CTCCCTATGACATAAAAAAGAACCTAATATTTATCATCAATAAGCCACTATACAACACTAGCTTTTGCCCGCGGCTTGCCTGCGTATATTAACTTTCATATAAAAGATTTTCACTCTTTACACCCACTTTGGGGGTGAATTTACAAAAATCATCTCTTAATGCTCCCTTATATTCTCCAAAGAACATACACGCCATATTTCAGCTTTTTATGTTCAGTAGTTTGGGCTGTGCGTTGCTGCCAGTCAGTCACTCAGTAACGAAAGAGTTTTTTATATATAATAATATAGAAAGATTAAAAATCATAGAAAATTGCTTATTTTGAATATCCAATTTCGTAATCAGTAATAAATATTTCTCGTTAAAAATTTACCGACTTTGTTGATTAAAAAATTGGACCTTCAAAAATATATTTATTGGCGACCGTGACAGGATTATTATTAACCGACTTCAAGGAGGTGGTTCTCAATTCCGACAGCTTTTATTTTTTTTATTTTTTAAACAATTTAAAAGCAACGTATCTCTTTTCGGTCGTAAAAAGTTATAGAAAAAGATGTGAGTAACAAAGGACATACTTAATGGATATTTACCGAATGTGGACGCGTGCGGACACTCGGGCCGCTGGCAGTACACGTTGGCGCGGTACTGCTGGAAGTCTCCACCCATTAGCGTGTCCAATCTGGAATATAATACAGAATATTATAATTATTGATAGAATATAATACAGAATATTATAATTTGTATAGGGGTATGGAGCCACTACTAGTAGTGGTATGGTGCCACTACTTGTAGTGGTATGGAGCCAGATACAGGCTTATATTTAGCCTGTAGCACGAATGGGCCGGCTCGTCCGGGGAAGTACCACACTCCAACAGGAGACCGACGCCTGAGTGGCGGTTATCAGCCGACATGCTCCGTCCGGTGAGTGGGAGAGCCGGGGGCCCGACTTCTTTACAGGTTTTTTACAGGCCGGCAACGCTCCTGTAACCCCGCGGGTGTTGCGGTTGTCTATGGGCAGTGGTGATCATTTAACATCTCGTGACCCGCCTGCTCGTTTGCCTCCCTCTGACATAAAAAAAAAATTATATTATATACTTTATTGCTCCCAATTATGTTATTAGGGTTCCGTATCCGAGCGTACTTATCCGAGCATTGGCTGCATCCTCAGCATCGGCGCTTCAGAGCCCGGGGTCCGCTACCTAAACTAGGAGATTTGGTGAGGTCACTGGGTTTTAAACAGAGCCACTATCATCTGACCTCTGCAATCCAAAGGATAAACCAGAACCAATCCTAACATAGGTTTATACAAATGCTAGATGGCATAACGTAACGTGCCTTCTTAAGCATGGAATAATTATTTCTTTTCGGATAATCACCTGCCTGCAATATCCTAACCAGACTTGAAATAAAACTTGACCTTGACCACTGGACCACAGAGGAGTATTTTTTGTGTAAGAGGGAAGCAAACGAGTAGAGTCACGCGATATTACGAGATCACCGCCGCCCATAGACAACTGCAACACCCGCGGGGTCACAGAAGCGTTGCCGACCTTTAAAAGCTCCCACCCTCCCCAAATGGGGAGGGGGGAAGTTGGGCATCCGGCTCTCCCTCTCACCGGACGGAGCATGGTGGCTGATAGCCGGCATTCAAGCGTCAGTCTTCTGTGGGAGTGTGGTACTGCCCCGGACGAGCCGGCTTATTCATGCTGCAGGCTAAAAAAGCATGCAGCAGGCTCATACCACTACGAAATATTATTCCTAAATATTAAATAAGTAAATAATAAGTATTAGTAAGTAAGTATTATAAATCCTCACCTCTCGTGTCTAGCCGTGTGCTGGACGAACCGCGTCTTGTCGCAGAACGAGTAGCCGCAGTCTTTTCGAGTGCAGTGGAAGTGAGTTTGATGCTCCCTGAATGAACAAGAGAAATAAAGGCTTTACTAGCACTTGCCCGCGGCTTTCAAATTCGGGGGGGTGAGGAAATAAAATAAGACAAAATCATAAAATAAGACTATGTCTCCTTCCAGTCTTAACTAATCCTACTTATCTGAACATAGTCCGGTTTGCATGTTCAGGAGTGACCCCTCAGAGGCCAAGGTCCACTTCCTAAACTAGGAGATTTAGTGAGGTTACTGGTTTTTACACAGAGCAAATACCAGCTGACCTCTACAACCTCGTACACCAGAACCAATCCTAGGATAACGCTAAGTAGATGACGTTCGGGATCCACAGCTTAACTTGCCTTCAGAAGCACGGAATATTCGGATAATCAGGAAATTCAAGCCTGCAATATCCTAACCTCCAGCTTTAACATCCGTTGCTCCATTTTGACGTGAAAGACGGACCAACAAACAAACACAAAAGGAGTAAAAAGACCTTCCACACAAAAAATGGGGTTGCCGGTAAATTGGCTATCCCCTCCGAAAAAAAGTCACTGACCTGTAACCGCAGTGCTGGTAAGCGCAGTCCTCGTTGAAGCGGAATCGAAGGTATCCCTCGGGGATGGGTTCGTCCTTCAGCGCTCGCATGTGCGGCCCGCGTGCGCTGTGCGCCCGCCGCCTGTCGCCAAAATCAGTACAACTTATACTCGTAATGCATGTTTTCTGAGAGATTTTTTTAAATGTAAGATGGAGGCAAACGAGCAGGCGGGTCACGAACTTCATAAGAACTACTCTACGTTACAGTTGATATGCATTGCTTTGCTATCGAATTGGTGCATACTTAATTATAGATTTAATCCTGAACAATATATTAAATAAATAAATATATAGGGACAAATCACACAAATTGAGTTAGCCCCAAACTAAGTCCGAGACTTGTATTATGGGATACTAACTCAACGATTCCATATTTTATAATAAATACATATATAGATAAACATCCAAGACCCAGGCCAATCTAAGAATGACCAAGATAAGAATGAATAATCCATCATGACCTGACCGGGGATCGAACCCTGGACCTCCTGAGTATCGGTCAAGTACGTTAATCGTTATACCACGGAGGTCGTCAAACAACAACATATAAATAAATAAATATTTTTCATTTATGATACTCGGAAACATACAAACAAAGGAAGAAACTTAAATTAAACTATAATTTTAGTATAAGGCTTAAAAAGCATACTAATAACAAAGTAAAGTTTCTGGCATAATAGGGACCAAAACTGCTTGAGTTTCTTTCGGCATTTCTTTTCAGCAGTGGTCGTTCCGAATTGCTAGTACTCAGTTGCTTGATTATGATAGAAAATAAGAAACTCACGTCTTAGCCAGCATTTCTGCTTCTTTGTCCAGTCCTGGAGGTAGGCCATGACCCTGAAGAAGACTTTGCTCGAGGAGCAGCTCCGGGGGGTACAGCATCGTGGGGTACAGGGGGAATGGAGAACCCCTGGAACAAGAACATGGCTGTAGCAACCAAGAATGCTGTTGTCATCGATTGATACTTTTCTAACTTTCTGATTATATCTACTATAGACTACCGGACTGGTAAGATTTTTAAAATAATGTTAAGTTGTATAATGGGATACTAACTCTGTTCTGGCCTCCCATTTGTTTTTAATTCCCAACTCAAGAAAAAAGAAGATACTCACGGCGCCATCAAGCGTGCGTTGTTGGAACTACTCTGCGCACCATAATGCTACAACTGCTAGTGACTCCTAGCGGCAAAAACAGATATCTCTCTCTCTCGGGTCGACCGCCAAATTGAATGTGCACGCGTTTTGTAGGCATTTAATTTATAATTATCCTGAAGTGTTTTAAGTGGCTGACTGTGGAGTTTTGAACCCCGAGGTGGACGATTGTGATCTAGTGCGTGATATTTCCTTCGAAGAACGAAGAAACGAAGACTTAGAAATCCGCCTGCCAAACCACGCGCCGTGAGTCAAGGCTGCCTACAAGTGAGTTCCAAGTTGCCTTATTCCTATCCTTTCGAGAGGTCAATAAGCCCCTTCAGGTGATTAGCTTAGGTCCCAGAACAGAGCAAACCCGGTGACTGCGATTTAATCCGTGGTTCACCATACTTAAACTCAATATATGTATGTATATAATAAAAAAATATAAATACATTGACCAACTGCTTGACTGGAAAAAGTCTCGATTTGATTTTAAAAGCCAATTTAGATCATTTTCTTTCATTCCACCGGGATGATGACATTTTTTAACACAATGAAATAGATGACTGTCACGACTCAAAAACTTACCCCTGCGAAAATAGGGCTACCTGGGCCAATCCAGGCAGACCAGCGAGAGAGGCCGTGTATTGCTGCTGCATCTTCAGCTGATCCTGAAGGCTGCCTTTGCGACCGCCAGCGAGGTACTGCTGCAGGAGAAGGCTTTGAACTGCTTGGACCTGGAAGTGCAGTGACGATAGCTAAGATTGTACAACCTGGGATTTCTTTTGCTTGATACTCTAGACAACATCAAGAACCAAGTATATCTATTTCCAGTACCACGAAAATTTATTGTTTTTGTTATAATTATCGTAATCGTTAATTTAATATAAAAAATTAGTGGAGCGGCGCTACAGTCGTTTAAGGAACTTAACAAGTTTTCGTACAGAATAAATTACGAATACTATAACGAAACAACAAAAACAAGAGCTAGATTCACAGTTCCAAACAAAATAAAATATAATATCGTCTTCGTTGCAATAAAGATGAGAATTAATATTTATTATTGATAATTTTGACAAAGTTCCACTTCCAGAATTAGAAAATTCATGTGTGCAAGTTGAAACCATGTCAAACTAACGAGACTAGTTGGAGACTGCTCATTTGTAAGCGATGACCAAGTGTTTTGTCGAGGACATCTTTTATTAAATCATCAAAAAATTTAAAGAAAGATTTTAATTCGATTTAACGTTGGTGACCTGTTCCGCAGGGTTGGGCGGGCGCTGGTTGGCGGGCGCAGCGGGGGCGGCGGTGGAGGGCAGGATCGAGATCTCCGGGTACTCGCGCTCCAACGTCTCCTGTCGAACAATACTTCATTGTACTGTCTGTCTGTTACCATCTGTGTAGTATTTTTGTATGTCTGTCCCTTTTTCACGTTAGTTTGAAAATTAAGAGGTCGATTGAAAGAAAATACCATCAAATCTTTTATTGATCCCGTATTTATTACTAATTTGTGATTTTTGACTTCAATCTTGCCTGATGTATAACTACGATAATGAAGTAAGCAAATTCAAGTATTGCTCGTTCATTTTTCGACTAATAAATGTATTTGCACATAATACATATAATAGTACATATAAAATCAATTTAAATATAACCAAGGAAATTTTGCTTTAAATTCTCACCTTAGTAGCAGCCAAACCAACTGGTCCGGTGTCCATAGCATTGCTGTGCTTCTTCACCATATGACTGAACAGCAGTTTGAGGTCCACATACGCTTGCCCACAATGAGGACAGTGGTAATGTAGGTTCATTCCACCAGCGTTCTTATTCAAGGTGCAGTTCTGATCATGACACGATGGAGGAATGGTAGGTCCTGAGGTCTTCTGATCAGGTTTCTTGTCAAAGTCCATGCGAAGCTTCGTGTCTTTCGATGGCGAAGCGTCGTAAATGCTTCGAGGTGATGGCGAGGAAGTATTGCTTCGGAGATGAGAAGACGGATAGAAGGTTCCCGTAGCTTTTACTACTGAAATGAACAGTTTATTATTTGACTGCTTTGGGAACATTGGTTGTTGTTAATGTTGTTTAAATACATGCTGGAAAATTGTTCTTATCACATTTACATTGAGATGTCAAATTTAAACAAATTAATAAATAGATACGTTTTGGCAGATATGGTCAATGGTAGTCAAAAAAATATTTTAATGTGACGTAACATCTATAATAAACAAAAAGCTTATAGCAATAAAATAGAATTTACAGAATGAAAAGACGCTCACCAGAAACATTATCTTGCTCTCTTTCAAACTCGCTTTTGATCGAGAAATTTGTCGGCACATATTCCGTTGCTTCCTTCATCGATCCGACGCTATCAACAGATGCACGTTCCTTCAAAGAATAGTCTCTGGCTTCTTCAAAAGGCTTCTCTTCTTCACTTTTAATAACTGGAGTTCCCCTTCCATGCTTGTGAGTAGCCAAGGCCGAGTATTGGGTCAAAATTGCCGGGCAGTTATTACCCTGAGCACAATGGAAGTGAGTCCTCAATTGGTTTTTGAAACAACTTCTTCCACCACACTGCTCGAAAGAAGAGAAATGGTCAAAGCCTTCTAAGAGAGGGGAGATTGAGTGGGACTCTCTCATGTGGGCTTCCATGAACGCGTGAGCTTCAGCTGTGAAACTGCAGTTAAAACAGTGAAGGTGAATTCTGGTCATTCGCAATTGGCAGTTCGAGTATGATTGGGAACACGTGTCTGGACTGGTGAAGACTTCGAAGTGCTGGAATTTGATGCGCTGAAAATAAAGAACATTATTATATTTAATGACACATAATAAAATGTATTAATAATGCTTTTATAAGAAATTTTTACAAATTTTGTAACTATTTTTAAAGCCAAAAATGTACTACTTTAATAATACTAACCGGAAATTCTTCAACCGTAGTGATGACGGGCGACTGCGTAACAGGCGGTAACTGATTGCTTTTAGGTAATTTGAAAGAAGTAAAAATTGCCTGTGGAGTGACATTGTCTGTCCAAACCTCCACTACCCTGTTCTTCGGAGGTCTTCCTCTCTTCCTGCTAAACATCTCATCCAATGAACTTGATGGGTTCACTTGCTGCGGGACCACTCCAGGGTTAGGTCCAAGATTCAATTGCGCTTGTAAGTTTGGAGTCAACTGTGATGATAGACTTGGTGCCATTTGGGCCAACTGAGCCAAATTAGGAGGTAGATTAGGAAGGTTAGGTACTTGGCCTAATTGAGCGGCCATGTTGGGATGCAATTGAGCTGATAGTTGAGGAGTAAAGTTTGGAGCGAATCTAGCCGCTAAGTTTGGGGACATTGGGCTTAGGATCGCATGCTGTCGGTGATGCTCAAGTCGTCTGAAGGGATGTTCTTCTGAAGAAAGGATTACTGCTCCACAATTTTCCTACAAAAAACATATATAAGATTAAATATAAACATTTTCTAATAGGTAAAGAAAATAAATGTACATAAAAGAAAATGGTATAACATTTTTCAGCCCTGAAGCTTTTGATAGACAGAATAATATCTTACCCAAGTGCAGTGATAATGAGTAATGTCTCTGATATGTTGGCAGGCAGAGTTTCCACATGGATTGTTCCTTGTATACGTCATGAAATAAGCGTCGGTGACCTGATTCTGCTGTTCGTGCTCCATCACGTGTTTCACCATCGTCGTGTGGCAACTGAGGAGAGAGTAAAACATCATTATTATAACAACTTATCTTTGATATCTACACACTTTTCTTTAAAAAGATGACAAATAGTTAGAAATGATAAAATTGGGAACTTATAAGATTTGCAGTAACCGTACAGAGAAGAATCTTTGGGGATACAAAGAATTCCTTTCCCTTTAAAATAATATATTGTCAATTTTGAGGTGTTTTTCTTGAGCCCAAGAGACATTTAGATTGCATTTGTTAAGAGTCCACCTTTATACTCAGAATAGAATATGGTTTATTGCTAAAATAAACAAAAATATATATAGGTAATTAGAACATATTAAAAAAAGAACAGAAAAATTGTGGACAAAGCAATAGGTGACGGCTCAGTGTTACGCTGAACATCATGCCCAACACTGATTTTCAGCCGCTATCTTACGTGACGCCACAGAAAAAAACAATTGGTAAAAAATATATATATACAAAACAATCTTCAATTATACATAAATAATATCTAATATACATTTTTTTAGTACTAGCAGATGCCCGCGATTTTTTTACGTAGATTTTACTCGGGTACAATAAGTTATATTCTTCGGGAACCGTACATTTTTTCGGGATAAAAAGTAGCCTATCTTTTATTCTAGGTCATACTCCATCGCTGTATCAAATTTCATTCCGATCCGTTCGGTAGTTTTTCTGTGATGCGAGTACAAACATACAGACAGACAAAAATTCTTAAAACAATTGTTTTGGCTTCTATAGACCCTATAAAGAGTCCCTATATTTTTTTTCTTAAATATCTCCCATGTACAGACATAGCTCAGTTACAATTTTATTATATGTATAGATATGTTATAAAATTCCGATTATTTTTAATGCAATAAAGAGTATTGTGTAATATTCAAGACAGGTATTTTATAGATTTATATACTCCACATTATTTAATGGATTAACAAAATCAGAACAGGAATTTTCATGAAGCAGGAATGTCAATAGAAAAAGATGTACCTGTGCGCCATTTTGCAGCCATCAGCTAAGCAGTGGTAGTGCTTGTTGAAGGCGCTGCATTTGTTGCATTTATCTTCGGCCTCCTTGCCCCCGTTAAAAGTCTCGATGTATTTTCGAGTCACTTCTTCTACTAACGCTGGGTTCTGGAAATATTAACTTCTTGCTCAGATATATAATATATAGGGACAAATCACACAAATTGGGTTAGTCCCAAACTAAGTTCGAGACTTGTATTATGGGATACTAACTCAACGATACTATATTTTATAATAAATACATATGTAGATAAACATATGACGCAGGCCAATAAGAAAAGGTCTTTTTCCATCATGATCTGACCGGGGATTGAACCCGGGACCTCCTGAGTATCGGTCAAGTGCGTTAACCGTTACACCACGGAGGTCGTCATCTAATGAGAATTAGATCAGATCTATTGAGAACATTTAATTCAGTACACAAACTAAATCCCTGAACTTCGTAAGATAGGTGGAATGAAACCCTTATGAAATACCTTACACGCTATTTCAGGGTATTGGAAAAAGCTTACCAAACGTATACCAAGTAATGTGTAACAAATGTCATTCAAATTCATCCAGCAGATTTTGTATAAACAACAAATAAAAATCCTCATATCCAAGCTTTATTAAGTAGGATGGAAAATAATAAAATGGCGTTTTCACTAAAACCTGCTGTATATAATGTTTCATCTTTTTATTCATTTGTGGATAACATAGAAGAGTATATTTATCAATTAAGATACAGATACAGTGTCACGTCATGTCCCTTACGGGTTAGACAGAGCCAAGAGTCACGAGGCTCGAAGGCTACGCTTAGCAAAATGGTGGCCTTATTGGTGGAATGGAGATTCAGAAATAGTGACGATGAGCTAGCAGCTGATCTACGTCTATAATAATTCCTGTTTCAAGCCCTTGACTGACTTTTACAATCCGCGCGGGAAGAGTACTAGCTGGACATTCTCATCGCTTCCAAACTAGCAAGGAAAATAAAAGCTTAATTAATGTAAGGAAGGCAACAACAATGATACTTACAAAAGGATGACCATAGTCAGGGTCCATGGAGTTGGACATGTCATCGTCGATGTGAAGGTTACTGCCGGGAGAGTACATGCTGAGGTCGGCACCATGCTGCATTAGCGCGTTTTGGATCACCGACGTCGGAAGTCTGAAGATAAACATTAGGTCAAAAATTCTACCAATAAAAGATTCCTTCCAACGCACCACTTTAAGGAAACGCCCCTTGCAAATGCTGGCAGCGTTTCCCCGGCGGATAGATAATTATTAGGTTAACTTTTAAATCTGAAAATGTCATGAATATTAAAAAGGTTTATGATTAATTTGATTTCTAATATACTTGAAGATGAAACTGCTAGACTTTAGTTTCTAAAACAACTACCGAAGGCCAAGCTTAACTAAATTGTGGACTATTTTATGTCATAGGGAGGCAAACGAGCAGGCGGGTCACGAGATGTTAAATGATCACCGCCGCTCATAGACAACTGCAACACCAGTGGGGTTACAGAAGCGTTGCCGGCTTATTAATAGATGGAAGATTCAAATAATTATATTATAGTGACGGACTGTTTGACTCTTCTATTAAAATCTTTTTGAGTATATATTTTGCCCATCTTTCTTATTAATAAGTTTCTTATCAATACTAATATTATAAATTTGAAATTGTGTTTGTTTGTCCGTCTTTTACTTCAAAACGAAGCAACGGATTGTTTTTTTTTACGTGGCGATAGTTGAAGGCCTGTAAAGTGACATATGCTACCTTTTGTCTATCCCCTCTCCTCGAAGACATGCTACCTTTTGTCTCTTTCTATGCCCTCTTTTCGAATTTGACACGAGTGAAGCCGCGGGCATAAGCTAGTAGAAAAATATAATGAAATATAACCAACAAACATATTCCCTTCAAATATAGGAATAATAACATCATTACTGATTACCCAAAGTTCATCTCCTGTTCCTTTCTCTCATGCTTTCTCTTATGTGTGAAGATCTGGCTGCTGGAGTGCAGCACGTAGTTGCAGTGGGGCCGGATGCAGTGAATGTGGTTGCAGGTTCTGCTGAACCGGCAGTCGCGGTATGGACAGGCCTCGTTCTTCATGTACTTTTTGAAGCCGTCTTTGGACAACGCCTCATCTTTGATGTGATATGTTTTATGTTTTTCTGGAAAATGTTTTGGAGTATTTTTTTAACAAACGAGCAGATGACCTGATGGTAAGTGATCACCATCGCCCGTGTACAAATTCCAAAACCAAAGGTAAAGAGTGTTACAGACCTGAGCTTTTCTTCTGTAATTCTTTGGCCTAAGTAGACGCCGACTCTTGGGTTCTTAGAGACGTCGTTCTTTATATTAGTGCAATTTAAGATTTTCATTCAACCCAGACCCCCCCCCCCCCCCTAAATGTTTTTAACATTTAAATAAAGAACTAATATTCTAGTTACCTTCTTTTAGTGCTTGATCAATGATAATGATAAGTAACTACTCTTCTACTATATCCCTTTATCACATAGAATCTGAGCATAGAATAGCATAAAGTGTATTGTATATGTTACTGTAAAAGCCCGTATATTGGTTAATCTTAGGTTTTACCAGTAAATCTTAGGATTTACCGACATGAGTTGGTAAATG
>JADGIL010015626.1:0-24028 GCA_020352625.1 Cactoblastis cactorum
CCCCCGCCCTCTCCAAATGGGGAGGGCGGGCCTCCAGCCGCCATTCAGGCGTCGGTCTTCTGTGGGAGTATGATACTGTTCCAGACGAGCCGTCCCATTCATGCTGCAGGCTAAAAAAGCATGCAGCAAGCTCATACCACTACAGTAAAAAACACTCTTAAGTCCCAATTTTAACTATACTCATCTTGTTTAAAATTTAAGAGATAATTTCACAAACAAATTACATCAAAACCAAACGTAGGCCATACATAGGCCGGCAACGCTTCTGTGACCCCGCGGGTGTTGCAGTTGTCTATGGGCGGCGGTGATTACTTAACATCACGTGACTCGCCTGCTCGTTTGTCTCCCTCTTACATAAAAAAATACGTCTTGTATTTAAAAGTGGCTCTAAGTGGCAATTTCGGCGAGTTCCATCGATCATAATTTTGGAAAAAGTAAAAACCACTCCGTTGCAGACCGCTGCCTCTAAAACCTTTTCATCATTTCCAACACATAGGTAGCTATATTTATTAAGAGCTGTTATTTGGAATTGAAATTTACTGACACACATATAAAAATGACTTAAAATAGTGAATTTGAAAGGAAAAACTACAACGGAAATAAAATTATAACTTCTTTTACTTTTTTTCTAAAACATACAACGATTGTTACACTACTCTTCACTAACCACATACATAAGTATGTACATAAAATACAAGGTTGGCAAAACAATTATGTTGGTTTTTCGAGATATAAGACAGGGGTTGTCAAACTTGTGTACAGCCCACTTTAATAAGAATAAATTATTTTATAGCGCCCCCATTTTTTCTCCTACTTAAAATTCACTATTCTACACATAGCTCTCATTTTTTTCTAGGACTCTTAGCGCACCCCTTTAGGCCTGCAACGCTCACAAGGGTGCGTTATCGCCCACTTTGGGAATGACTAATAATATCTAATACTTCTTTATTCTGTCAAAATAAAATGATAATAATAATGAGTAATAACAAAACAAAGCAAAACACAATTGTTGCACAATTTACATAAGAAAACCATAAAGTTTTCAAGTAATTTAAACCTTCAATATATTTTTTTTTTTAAATTCAAGTTGTCTAAATGTTGACACATATGAATCGACATTTTTTTTAAGAATAAAAAAATAATAACCTTAAATAAAACTTCACAGAATTACATAAATTAATAAGATGCATCGCCTCTGTCCACCTCGTACGTGATAAACGCGACGGCGTTCTAAATAATCGTTTAATCTTCACAAATTTGAGTTTGAGCCTAACTTCAGAGAGCTCAACGGATTACGTTGTTTACTTCAGCCGGCTGATCTATGATATTGTGCGAGCGGGCAGATAAAAGATACTGTGACGTCATAGGCTGTGGAATCACGAGTATTCCCATAATGAAAACCACAACCCAACTTCTCCGCCCTCTAATTGGGGAGGGCCGGGATTTTTATAGGCCGGCAACACTTCTGTGACCCCGCGGGGGTTGCAGTTGTCTATGGACGGCGGGGATCACTTAACATCACGTGACCCGCCTGCTCGTTCGCCCCCCTCTTACATAAAATATACCGTGACGTGGTTTTAGTGGTGGTAAAAACTTTTGAATCGAGAGGTCCCGGATTCGGTCAGGTCTTGGAATTGTTTGTATATAATATGGAGATTTTTGGCGAGCCAGTATTTATAGTTATTTCTAGTATAATTTACAAAAAACGTATCGTATTTAGGTTTGTGGTTTTAACATAGTTCTTTAAATGCATTGTTTTAAATGTACTGTTATGATTAAACGAGAAAAAAGATCGCGACGTCTATAAAGCTGTGCTGTCGCGAGGACAGTTTTCCGCAATTAGGCCTCAAAGTGGGCCCTTTTTGCGTGAGGAGCTGTGGCCGGCTAAACTTCCAGCCAACTTAGCTCCTTCTATAAAGCTGTGCTTTGAACGAATAGAATATAATATACCTAGTGCCCCTTATTTAGTACTAACTGTGTATCCGCGTCTTCGTCAGCGTAGAATATTCCGGCAGTTTTGCCCCCCATTTTAGTATGATGAGGGTCGATTTTTGAAAAAATATGTAGCCTATGTTTGTACACGGGTTTTTAACTATATGCATACCAAATTTCATTTAAATCGGTCGAGCGGTTTATTTGTGAAAGCGAACAGACAGACAGACTTTCGCATTTTTAATATTAGTATAGATAAGTAGAACTTACTTTGAGTCTATTAAAATCACATTGAAAAAGAAAAACAAAAACAAATGTCATTATACATGACGATGGCACAGTGGTAAAGTCCTTGCCTCTCAACCAAGAGGTCACGGGTTATAATCCCGGTCCATGATGGAAAATAGTATTTTTCTGATTGGCTAGTATTTTTCTGCTTGGCGTGGGCTTGGTTTTTTTCTGATTGGCGTGGGCTTGGATAATGTTTATTTATATATGTAATTATTATAAAAATATAGTATCGTAGTGTTAGTATCTCATAATACAAGCCGAACGTAGTTTGAGGCTAGCTCAAATTTTCTGATTCAGCCCTATAAAAAAAAAGAAAATAATTTTATTGTTCGTTTGAAGAAGAAATGAAGGCACAACATCGTAAGAAATGGCGCGTAAAAATTAAGAACTATGTCCAGCAGTGGTTCTGACGATGGGAGCAACCCGACATGGATTTCTATTGTGAAGTAATAAAAGTGAATTTCCAATAAATTTGAGTACGTTGTGCTGTTGACTTCGCAATAATTCGAAGTTCGCAATTATGTTTTTTGGATCGCAAAAATGTCCGCCTAATTACTGTGCAGTTTACAACGAGCTTAAACAGGTTATAAGAATGTTCCCAAAACAAATTTGCTGACTGCATTTGGCCACTTAAAATTTACTTTATCATTTCGATATGACTTCCAAAGTTTGTGGTAACATAAAGAGTATTTGTTAAGTACGATTAGGTAATGTCATTTTTAAGTTTGACCTGATTCATCTTTGGATACTAAGAGTATGTTGTTCTAGAAAAATCCAACGCAATGCTAGCAAAACCGAAAGCGTAAGCTAGTCTATAGAATTTTGAATACAGATATCATGACTATATCACTTACGGCCTAGACAGAGCCAAAAGTCCTGATACTTGAAGCCTTAGTTGACGGATTGTTGTTCACAATGAATGGAGATTCAGATATATTTACTTGTAGTGATCATCGCTTGTGAGAAGAATCTTTTCTTTTAAGCCTTTTCCCTTAATTAACTTTTACAATCAGGAGAAGCAGCTGGACCGTTCTACATTTTTCTTTCTTTCGCTCCAAGCATGGAATCCATGGAATTTAAATATACAATTAATATTCTGTCACACTGATCTGTCGCCAAGAAGAACTATTTTTAATAAAGGAGGTTAACTTGGATATAAAAATGCAGATCGCGACACGCCGCGTCACTATATAACGATGAATATGGCGGAAATCTAAGATTGAGTTGCCTTATGAAAAATAGCGAAAATATGAAGCAACGTCTGCATATCTACCAAAACACGAATAGCGTTATGATATTCTATATTTTTGGTACGCAAAAGAAATTGTGTCAGCGTCTGTTGTTAAATAAATATAATGTAGTGAATTTACATTATTTATACATGCAACACTGACTATGAGAATTAAAACTATGAAAAAATAAGGAATACTTATTTATTTCTTTATTTATTTGCCATACATTTTTTAAAGTTAATCCCAATATAATACTGAGCATATAATTTATACTTTGTAAGTTATTTCAGGTATATTTAAGACGTAGAAGTAATGATATTTTTTAAAATCATTCCATAAAAAGATCCACAATGTTTAACTAATTTTTTAAAATTACTAAGCAAAAATATTAATATACTCACACATACGACATCAAATTTGATATATTAACACACACACAAACATGTTCGATTGTAAATTATTTAACATTTGCACCAATTATTGCATCATCGCGTTTCTGAACTCAATATTGATAAATAAACGATAACAATAAAAGTTTAAAAATAGTGCTGTACGTTATTTTTAGATTTTTTATCGAGAGTTCAACGATGCAATTAATTATCGACTTGCGCGCACGCACGGTACTGGAGGCTGGCTCGGGATACCAATCAATTTATCTCGGGAACGACGCCGCTAGAGATGCACTTGCACCGGGAAATATCTTGAAGATGATTGATTTATCGATAGTTAGTGCAAATGGGCTGCAGTTGACCGAATAATTATCCATTATCTAATTAAACGTATAACCGATAAAGCTTTGCGTATCTGTCTTTCTGTTGCTTTGTACATCATTTATACTCATTGTTTTTGGAGGCATTCACTAGTATTCTTAATTTTTTCAGTGGGTGTATTTTTAATTCTTTGCGAAGATATTTAAAAAAAAATTTAGTAATACATTTTGCTTGATTTATTTGATATTCAGGTATTTTTATTACCTTATGATAATAATCAGAGCATTGTCGGACCGGTTGTGAGATACAAAATACGTTACAAAAATTCTTTGTACATATCTCATAGTAAATCGTTTTATAGTAATCTGTCGACAGACAGATGGAAAAAAAAGTAAAGGAAATGATTTTACCGATATAAAAAAGCACATCCCTAATGCCTACGTGTAAAGTTGCACGTAAATGAGCCACTAAATGCATTATGTCGCCACACTATTCCTGTAAGATAAAAAACAAATCGAAATGTATACAAAACGTAATTAATCTAAACCTTATCTCTTTGACGATAAGTGCCATTGTGTGGAAATTATTTGGCATCGTTAGATCGAACTTGGCATCAATCTGCACTTGTAAAGTTTGAATAATGAAGTAGCGATCATATTAAATACGACTTTAAAAGCAATAGCATAAAATATAAAATCATGTGCATTTTTATGTAGTTTAGGGATGGTAAGAAACATTCACTTATGGATAATATTGTTTTAATAAAGTTTTTACTAGTTTTAATACAACACTTAAAAAACTCTTTCGCTTGTCTCAAATTTATACTTAAGAAGCAAAGTGACACAAGACTATTTTTATGTTTACATAAAAAAATATTGCTATTTTTTAACCCCCGACGCAAGAAGAGGGGTGTTATTAGTGCTGTGTCATTCTGTCTGTGGTATCATATCTTCCAAACGGATGAACAGATTTGAATAGTTAATTATTTGTAAGAAAGGTGACTTTATCGAAAGTATTCTTAGATATGTATGTTTTAAAACCCCCGACATAAAAAAGGGGTAAGTTTTTTAAAATTTTGTTTTTAATTTAATTACTTATTATTGTTATCTTAATAAAAAAAATTACACTAAAAACACGGTGATCACTTAACATCACGTGACCCGCCTGCTCGTTTGCCTCCCTCTTTCATAAAAAAACTAACCGAAGATTGTACTAAATACAGTTTGCAGTACAGCGTGTAATATATAAACTAAGAGTGATTACCCCGCGCTCGTTTTACACCTGTCCTTGTTAGTTTCAGTTAGTGTTTTGTTCTCCTCATTCCAAGAATTAAATAACAGACTTAATTAAAATAGTATGTGTACAAATAAATACTGGTTAAAACAGCAGAAAAATTGTGTGGACTTAATGAGAAATCATATCTATAAAGACTTACAAAAGAAACATTTGTTGTGTAGATACAAAATGTGTCTGTCTGTCCTTTAAAACAGATTTTAAAATGATAGTGATTTTTTTTAAATAAAAATTTGTTAATATGTTAACGTACTCATTTTGTTTTCCTTTTTTTTTAATAATAATTCAATCCTACTAATATTATAAATGCGAAAGTTTGTGAGTATGTCAGGATGTTTGTTACTCTTTCACGCAAAAACTACTGAACCGATTACGATGAAATTTGGTATGTAGGTAGCTGAAGATCCAAAATAACATATAGGCTACTTTTTATCCCTGAGTTCCCGCGGGATTGTATCCTAATTGAATTTCATAGGGTTTCCAGGCGGACGAAAGTGTGTTTTTTTGTTTGTTAATCACAGAAACTGCAGGTCCAATTTGATAGTCCATTTTCGAGGTTCACTATAGTTATTTTTTTTCCTGTTAATATCAAACCAGACAGGCTACACCGCGGGGCAGTCGCAAATCAAACTATAAAATAGTACGCTTAATTTTCATTACTTGATTTTCATTCATTTTGACGCCCTCCTTGGTGTAACTTTTAACGTACCTGACCGCTAATCAGGAGGTCTTGGGTCAGGTCATGATGGAAAACTACCTTTTTTCTGATTGGCCTGCATTTATTATAAAATATACCATCGTTAAGTTAGAATCTCATAACACAAGTATCGAAATTACTTCGGGGCTAACTCAATTTGTGTTATTTGTCCCTACATACATTTCAGCCGTGCCGATTGCCCAATTTTATTTTATTCAAATTTAAGCTCAAAGCGTAGAAAAAGCTAGACAAGTGAATGACAGAACAAACAAATTAACATTCTTTCAACGTGATAACAAGTAGGGTCACGAGTATCTAAGAATGCTTACAAATATTTTGTCACTAGCAAATGCCCGCGACTTCGTCAGACCAATGGTATAATATCTTGTCAGTTCCTTGCTTGGTTACAATAAATTATATTCGTCGGGAACCGTACATTTTTCGGGGATAAAAGTAGCCTTTCTTTTAATTTAGGCCATAGTCCATCGCTGTGCCAAATGTCATCCAGATCTGTTTGGTAGTTTTTGTATGATGCGCATACAAACATAGAGACAGACAGACAAAAATTCTAAAACCAATAGTTTTGGCTTCTGTAGGTCTTATTAAGAGCCCCTTAATATGTTTTTCTTAAATATCTCCCGTGTACAGACAAGCTCAGTTACAATTTTATTATATGTATAGATTTTGGCAGCAATAAGGAACATAAGACATGGCGGGCTCTTTGGCGCATTGGTAGTCTTTACATCTCAACCAAGAGGTCCCGGCTTTAAATCCCGGTCAGGTCATGATTGAAAATGGTGTTTTTCTGATTAGCCTAGGTCTTGGATGTTTATATATATGTATATCTATGATAAAATATAGTATCGTTGAGTTAGTATCTCATAATACAAGTCTCAAACTTTGTTTGGAGCTAACTCAACTTGATCTGTCTCTATCTATATTATAAAAAACTCTTCTGTTACTGAGTTACTGACTGACAGACATCGCACAGCCGAAACTTCTGAACGCAAGAAGCTGAAATTTGGCATGTATGTTCCTTGAAGAGTGTAGGGGAGTACTAAGAGATTTCTGTAACTTCCCCCCCAAAGGGGGTGATGTTTTTTAATATGAAAGTTAATCTACACAGGCGCAGCCGCGGGAAAAAACTAGTTATGTATAAAAAAAAGAAATGTCCTAAATTTTATTTATTTCATGGCTATTTTTATATAAATTTGTTCGGTTGTCTCAAAATAACTTTATTTTTCTCTGTGAATAAGTGATTTTTATCCACTTCTTAGTCTATTGAACTTTGCTATAAGTACAATTGAAGGGATTCCCACCTCGTCACGAATTTTTAAATCCGTTTAGAGGGCAAGAAACACGGGTTTTGTTTGAACGGCTATTTTTATCGTTCTTTTATTTCGAATCAAATTTACAACTGTGTAGTGCAGACAATAAAATGTCAAAAGTATTACACTTAAAAAGCATATTAAAGAAATAAAAAAAATTGTTGGCGTTGTGATGTGATATCTATATTCCTACACTAATATCAAAGAGGAAAGAATTCATTGTTTGCATTGAGTACGTTTCAAAACCTATGGGACTATTTGAAAAACTTATTTCACTAGTTGAATCCCTAGACTTTCTGTTAAGATCTATTCTAGTTCTAAGTCTATGAATGTCTATGAATTTTTATAAATAAAAAAAAAATAACCATAAATAGAATTTAAATAAACCATTAAATAATAAATATAGTATAATATTTTATACTATATTTATTATTGTATATAGTGAAACAATAACAATTTAATCATGAGGATTTTAAACAATATTTTTATTGGATTTTTAGGTAGGCGATAAGTTTATTAATACTTCTATATATAATCAACTCTTAGTAATTACTAAGTTGTTATAACAGGCATTATATTTAAGGAAGACAAAAATAATCACTATAAAAACAAAACCCGTCTCACAAATTAATTCTTTGGCTAAAAGATTGTGTATTTTTTCATTACTATTCGCAATTTTGCGTTAACGCCTGGAGCAAGTTAGTATTATACTCATACGAGAAGCTTTGAACCAGTTTCTTTTCGCAATTTTATCCATTACTACCTACTATTAATATATTTTTAGGGTTTATTATTATTTTAACTCTATTTATGTACGTTTATATTCTCTCTGGTTTTTGCAAAACCACTTCTTTATGGGATGGGCCGGCTGGTCCGGGGAAGTATCACACCCCCACAGAAAACCGACGTCTGAATGGCGGCTACCAGCCGCCATGCTCCGTCTGGTGAGTGGGAGAGCCGGAGGCCCAACTTCTCCGACCTCCCCAAATGAGAAGGGCGGAAGTTTTTTATAGGCCGGCAACGCTTCTGTAACCCTGCGGGTGTTGCAGTTGTCCATGGGTGGCGGTGGTCACTTAATATCTCGTGACCCACCTGCTAGTTTGCCTCCCTCTGACATAAAAAAAGCTGCTACTCTTCCCGCACAGACTGTAAAAGTCAATCAAGGAAAAGGGTTTCAAACAGGAATTCTAATAGGCGATGGGCTAGCAACCTGTCTATATTTCTAAATCTCCATTCCACCAATAAGAACTATTTGTTAAGCGTGGCCTTCGAGTCTCGCGACTCTTGGCTCTATCTACCCCGTTTAAAGGGATAAAGCCGTGATACTCTATCGATAGGAAAGTATCATCCCTTTGTGGAGACTGAATTAGATTGTGATCACATGATTGCTTTAATTTACGTAACCACAGACGAAAACAAAAGGTGTTTGAGGTACCTATATATAGGCAGTCTGTAACAGTTTTAAAATAGACTGCCTTGTGCCTATGTTCTTAAGAAATAAAAGTTCAGTTGAAAATTTAGTGTGAATAATTTAACCCTCTTAGCAAATGTGGGAATGTTGTACATAGTATAAAACCAAGTAGCTTTCTGCTGTCTGCCCTATGCAACAGTTTTTGATGACTTCTTTTTAATAGATATGGTCTTTCACAAGGGAGGTTATTAGACATGGAGGCACAAATTCCCCAAATGGGGAGGGCGGGAAAATTGTGCCTCCGGCTTTCTCACTCACTTTTTTTATGTCAGACGGAGGCAAACGAGCAGGCGGGTCACGAGATGTGATCACCGTCGCCCATAGACAACTGCAACACCCGCGGGGTTACAGAAGCGTTGTCGGCCTATAAAAATTGGGGAGGGTGGAGAATTTGGGCTCTCCCACTCACCAGACGGAGCATGACGGCTGATAGCCTGATTCAGGCGCCGGTCTTCTGTGGGAGTGTGTGTGTAGTTGAAGACTGTTCATTTATACACTGCCGAGAACATTTTTTTTTTGCGGGATTGTGATTCTAGTTGTATATCGTACGTCGATGATTTAACCCTATAAATTATGCATATTAGATTGAATCCTAGAGTAGAATAGTCCACAAAAAATAATATAAGTACTTTAAAGAACTTCGAAGAATATTCGAATAATTTACGCTTGTTTTACGCGCACGAAGCGGTGGAGATTTACGATATTCAATATGACTCGTAAAAACTTAGTTTTAAAGTCCTATTAGTTAGGTCTTTACGGCTATAGAATTATTATCTATCGTAGAAAAGTTGGCTACCCGTCTGTAAGCGTTTTAAAATAATATCATCGAGTAATTTTAAATACCCTGATAAAAACGGAAAGGTCTTATAAATTAAAAATCAGCTTGTAGTATTGTAGAATCAACCAGTGAAATGTTTTTTAAACAGATTGTCTTGTAACGGCAACGGTCGGTAAAGTTCTATCAAAAAGTTACTAACTCAAAATTAATTATTTATTGTGGAAAACTGTTACCGCAGCCTGTAACACCACGGGTATCACTTAAAATATAAATTAGAAAAATAAACAATGAAACAAGAAGTCACGTGTCTACCAAACAAATAAAGCTGTACCATAACTAATGGATATTGAGCGAGGAACAAACACACCTGTCGATCTGATTGTAACAAATGGTCGGCGCGATCTCGTAGCCTTGTCTATGCTTGCCCAAAACATTAACCCTTGTAGAAATAGTTGTCAATACGTAAAGAATTGTTTTGACTTTATTTGCATTATTTTTTTCAATCTGACCGTTTTTTTCCTAATACTTAACTAGTGATTCAGAATAGTGTATGATTCTTACAATTCATCCCACTGAATTGTTTAAAGAATTTTGGATTTACGAATAAAAAAAAAACTTAAATAGTGCATCCTGTTTCTTTATTGTAAAAATGTTAGATTTAACGATTTTTAAATAAGTTATTAGGAAAAAGTTAGAAGAATAAATAATGGATGGCATAGATGTGAAATGTCAAAATGCAGGTCTACTTATTTACATAAATATCATTATATTAAACCTATTTCTAAATTGTACTTTCATAATATTATCTCTGGGCTGAGTAATATTACAAAAGACGAGATAAGAAATCTTTACACATGCAAGGTGCCAAACTCCATTAACTTTATTCCCGCTAAAAGCCACTTTTGGAGGCATAAAAGCCAAGATGGCGACTAAATTTTTTAACAAAGTTTGGGTAAAGAGTTGTTTTGCCAGTAAAATTACAAGATTTATCTATATGCTAATTAGTGGCGTAGTGGTCATTTGGGGTTTAATTGCTTAGGCGTAACAACCACGCAGATTTGCATTTCAAAGTCCGCTAATATTTTGTGTTTAATATTACGTTTAATTTTTGGTTCAAGTAGCAATATAACTTAGCCATAATGAAAGAATCACGCGATTTATAATTTATCTTCTCACAGATTAAAGTAAAACTAATGTTAAAATTATATTAACACCACAAATCACAAAGTAACTGTAGCAGACTTATTACAAAAATTCTTAGCGTTGCTGAAAATGCTTTATGAGACTAAAATAGTGATTACAATAATAATTTTAATTTTTTTAAGTAAAAATAAAACTGAATTTAATAAAAGATTTTTTATCTTAATTCTGTAAGTATTTATCACACTATTCAACAGATTTAAGTAGTAAAATTTTCAGAAAATATATAAATAAAGGTAAATTTTTTTTATAGTAATTAAATTGCATGCCCAGATTCTATTGTTATAAAGCATACTGATAGGGTTAGAAAAAAAAGTTACTTCTTTAAAAAGCAAAAATTAATGAAGCTGTGCATTTTGCTAGTGATAATTGTGGGAAGTGGACTTTAATTAGAAAAAACACATTTTATAACAAACGCACTTTTAATGGGATGGGCAAGACGACAGGACTTACCATAAAGCAATAAAGTTGAGTTGAAACGTCAATGTGACGTTTTTCTTACTTTTTAATGTTTGCATTGCCAACATGCTGCGGCCTCACATTTTATACCAAAAAAAAATACAAAGAACTGATAAATGAAATCTGTCAATATTATATAAAGTTGAAATATGAAACATAGCCTTATAGTTCTAAGCTATAATTAAGAACCGAATTAAAACTCAACTAGTCTATTTAGTTATCTATAGGTTTATCGTGTCCTAAACTTCTAGTTAAATGAAACTTATTACAGGAATATGAATTTGTGTATAACGGTTGCTGCTATATCAGTGTCACAATATCAACTTCTAAACATCAGTTTCCGCGGCTCGAGCACGCGCAAATTGGCCTAATTCAGCCGCGCTTCAAAATGCAGAGCTGCGTTCAGAAATCTGATTAAAAGTCAACGCGCGCCAAAAAGTGACAGTTGACGGCCGCCATGACAGATAGTTGGGTACATTATGCCGCGACACGACCGCCCGCGGCTCTTTTAATTACAAGAGACGCTAATTACTTTTGTGGATAAATATAATAAATACTTAAATTGTCGCCAGTGAAAATGTGATAATTATTTGTACATAGAGAAACCGATGTGAGTAGCTTGATACATTTATGAACTGCCTGTTTTATTAATTTGGGTATTTTGTGACATTTGCAAAATTGTTGTACCTGTTGTATATTGCGTTTCTGTTGTTCCTGAAAAAAGTTCCCTTGGTAATTACTTTAATCACACTTTGATAAATGCTACAAATAAAAAATTAAAAAGCAAACACATTGAAAATTAATTTAAAATGGTTGTTTGTTTAATACCCGCGTATTTTTACGATGTCGTACCTATGACATTATTTCCACCGCCGATGGAGCGAGGGTATTAGCAATCGAACGCGGTATTTCCTCTGGGATGTGTCGGCAAACAGTTATGATGACTAGCGCTGGACCGCGCTCGTTTCGCAGTATTTTAATAAAACTTCAACCATTGTTTCGTGTGGTATTATATTTTTGTTTTATTTTTAATCGAGTATTTAATCAAAAAGTAACTAGAAATTTTCTTGCTGTATAGGTAATTTTAATACTACATACAAAATTTTTAATAGATTCTCAATCTCCTTTATACAAATGATAGATATATAAATTTTATACCAAACCAAAACACGAAAAGTTTATAAAAACAAACTTCTAAAAACAACTAAACTGTTTTAACTATTTTCCAAATGTTTACCCTTCCAGGTATTCTTGGCAATGGAATTACAAATTCGCTAAGAAGAAATAATATTTCTATTATCGAAATTCGATATTCTACATGAAATAAATTGAGTAAAATAAAAAGGTATCTAAGATTTCTCTTCATTTTAGAAATGGGTTTAAAAATAAGTTCCTCCAAAACATCATTCCGTAAAGTTATATTAATTTTTGATCGTGAATTTAACGTCCACGAAACAATGAGAACTCAGCAAAAAGTAAGTTCTTCTTACGTTTCAAAAGATTGTGATCTCTTCCGGAACTCGTTCCAGTCGATTGCTCCGGATAATTTGAATCGATGATTGCTATTTATCAAATATTTAACTTTAGTCATATTCTATTCCGGTTAAGGTGAACCAGGAAAACCGGGGCACGATAAGGGACTTTCTGGGCGATTCTCTGAGCGGCAAATTAAACGTTGCAATATTTGTTTCTAGGGTAGTTTTTTAGACCGAACCATTTTCCTTGTAACTTAGACATATTTTTGCCCGCGAGAATAACCATTTGTTTTCAGAGCGTTTTTAATGAACGTACGGTGTATAAAAATCGGTGAAAAAAGACAAATAGTGGTAGTAAAAGATTTTTTAATAATGGGCACAGGAAATTAAAAAGTGTAGTTCTTTCGAAATTACAGACAGACACGTTTATTTTATTAAAAATAATATACCTATGTTAATAGAACATGTATTATGTAGAGTATGTTTTAAGGAATTAATATGAACTTCGTAATTTCAAAATTAAAAGGATTTATTTGATGATCAGAGATATTTGGGAAGAAAAGAGGTAAGAGATTGTTTGATATCAAGCACAGTATTGTTGGATATTTAAATTCTAAATACACATAGTCCTTTTCATTTAAAACCTTAAATACTATTTGTAAAACCACTTGTGCTTTAACTAAACCCCAATTTACTTGTTGATTAATGAATAAGCTGATGTCTGCAATGTGTAGCTCGGGGTTACCGAGTAGATTTAATACCGAGATAATTTTAAAAACACTAAAGATGAATTTTTGTACTGACGTAGTATTGCAGATAGTAAAAATCTTAAAAATGCGAAAGTTGTGAGGATGTAAATATGTATGTTTGTTTACTTTTTACTTCTACACGCACAAAAAATATTCTTGATGGTATTTTAATAAAATTTGGTGCAAGGGTAATTGAATTTGAATGATTGGAATCTCTATGATTTAGCCTTGAGTGCTTCTGCTACCAGTTATAGTTCATTTATTTACTAAAAACGCTTACAGTACCTTTACAGTTTACACCAAGGCGATACTATAATCATAAACATGGAATCTCTAAAAAAATCCGTGCTGCTTCTAAGTTTTAGGCAGACTTGCATGAAAAATATCTATGTATATCCGCACTTATCGCATTGAGAAATCGCATGGCGTGTGACAATGGGGCACCATGCGACTTCATTGATGCCAAAATTACCTTCTGGTTAGCGCCCACCCACTGTTGGATCCCTTAAAGTTCGTCATACATCAGTACCCTTTGCACGACAAATTATCGTTCTTGTTATAGTAATCGTATTGTATGGAAACTAGTTTAGTTCCTCAAACGACCGTAGCGGCGCTGCTTTAGCTTTCGTAAATTGACGATTACAATAACCATAACGAGAACGATCGTTTTTAGTACTGAGTTTACAGCTGCTAATGGAAACAATAGTTAGCATGAACTGACTAAAGGCACTCAAAATCAAGGATATTTTTATATATCCTTTAACATTGAGCTAGAATTTTTTAAATCATTAACAACATAAACGGTTATATATTTAGTTTTAAATTTACCACGTTACTTAATAAAATATATACGTATTATGATCAACAATTTGAAACGTAACACCGAGTAATTAACTATCTGTACTGCAGATGCGTAAAGCGCAGTAACAACGCGCGTAGTCTGTAATTTCGTTGTGAAGTCACTTATTAAAGCTCATTTCTCAGTTTACCTACCACTTTGTTCAGACAGGGTACTTACCCTCAGTAATTGACCTCATAAATATGGTTCTTCTGTATTCATCCTCTAACGTCTCATCCTACAACTTTTCCTTATTCATAATTAATATTATTGTATATTCCTAACTCACACTCAGCTCATATTAGCTTAGGTGGAGTTAATTAGGAAAAAAAAGTCGTGAGGATGAGTCGTCGTAGGATGAAAACGGAACAAACCCATAAATTTAATTTGAAAAGTTACCTTAAACATGTATTATCTAGGTGTAATCCGTGACTTCACTAAGATTTAGCCTTTGTATTAGTTAGTGTTAACTGAAGCATTACAGTTTCAGTGTCACGTCTTTATCCCTTAAGGGGTAGACAGAGCCAAGTGTCGTAAGTCTCGAAGACCAAGTTTAGCAGAATGGTGGGCTTATTGGTGGAATGGAGATTCAGATAGTGACTGGTTGCTAGCCTTTCGCCTATAAGAAGAATCCCGTATTTGAAATCCTTTCCCTTGATTGGCTTTTACATACTGTGATAAGAGAAGCAACCAGCACATTTTACGATTTTCTTCTCAATTCTTATGACTTTTGGCCCTGTCTACCCTGTAAAGGATAAAAACGTGATCATGTTTCTACTGTGCTGTAAACTTTAAAATAAAATGTGTTCTTGTGATTTATACGTTTGTTATTAATTAGAAATAAATTTAACACAACAGTAAAATTTATGACATTTAATTATATGAATGTCTACGCATTTTCTCGTGTGTTGTTTGGCGAAACCAAAGGATAAGTACACAATTTTGTATATGATGCGGTGTAATTAAATAAAATTAATATCTTGCTTGGAACTGCTATAAGCATATTTTGTTTTGAAATAAATTGGTTTTCAGTCAGATTAATCAACATTTATAAAGTAATTCTGGAAAAAAGCGGTACCGAAAATCTTTTGGTGCGTGCGCTGGCCCATGATTGATTATACATGTATACAATGTACTACAAAACTATAGGTTTTTAATAAATAAATATATAAGGACAAATCGCACAAATCAAGTTTGCCCCAAACTAAGTTCGAAACTTGTATTGTGAGATGCTAACACAAGACCACCATATTTTATAATAAATAGTTCCAAGACCCAGTCCAGTCAGAAAAATATAATTTTTTTATAACTGACTTGACCTGTTCAGGAATCATAATCAGTAGCAAGGGATTTACCACTACACCAATGAGATCGTTTGAAAAAAATCACGTTTGTTGTTTGGGAAACATATCCCTTAAATAGCGATTTTATTAATTTTTTCTAGTATTAGTTGTAAAATTTAATGTCTAGCTATGATGGTTCATGAGATACATTCTAGTAACAGACAGACAGAGTCTTATAGAATACCATTTTGCCGCTTGCGTACGGAACTCTTAAAAGTACCCTCAATTCAATGACTCAAACTCAGTGTTGCCAACAACAGACAGATTTTAAAACCGCCTCTTGTTGTACTTGTCCAATTATCGACTGCTCGTGACACGCCTGTACGTGATGTTTACATTTAAATCCTCATTAAGCGAATGAAAAATGTTTTAACTAATTAATTATCATATTTAATTAATATGCCTACTGTTGTATTCGGGTTGGGAACGAATACTGCACGACTTTTTAAAAAAAATGGGAGAAAAATCTCCCAACAATCTTCGAGTTAAATAATTTTAAAATTTTATTATTACTCGTCGGCCGACTATGCCATAGAACTGCCGTAGCCGTAGCCTATACCGTACAAAATCCTGATATATTAAAGAAATGGTTTTTTTTTGTAGTGTTAGTGAGTACTAACAAATAGAATTGAAAAAATTTTTAAGGACTAAAGAGTAAAATAGAGGTTGAATACAAAAGTATTAAAGAAAATTCCGCAGGATGTTATTTAGTGCAAAAATAGTTAAGTGGAAAATAAAAAAATAATCAAAAAATGTATGTTTCAAATATACAATAGTAGCCGTTGTAGAATCCTCTAATTTTCAGATGGATTTGAAGAATAACTTTGTAGTCTTTGTAAATTAGGAAATAAGTAGACGTTACACCAAACGGCGAGTTTTACATAAAGTTAAGTTTCTCTTCCATCCCGTTGTTCGTAAACGAGCAATTTGCCAGTCAATAAGACGGCTGTAAATTCTTTTCCTTTGCCCTTGACTTTGTAAGACTAGAAAACAAATAAATATCACACAGATTAAGTTAGCCCGAAATTAAGTTCGATACTTTTATTTTGGGATACCAACTCAATGATACTATATTTTATAAAAAATCGAATCCAGGAACCCCCTGTTAACCATTAAACCACGAGGATTAAATCTGGGTACTGAAATATGTTCGAAAAAAACGGTAACTTTTATTGTTATGTATTTTTTCCGATGTAACGACATGTTCCTTTTTATATTATTTAAGTAAATATATATATTATTTTATTTTTAAATGCATTTCAGTTTTATGGCCAGTGTCTTTACGTAAAAAACAGTTTAAAAATATTACGTTATAGAATTAAAAAAGTCCAGGATTAAGTTAATATAATGTACGGTCATAAGTTTTGTGGCAAAAGGCCGGTTGGAATATATTGCGTTCTTAATTTCACTTAAGGCAGATTAGGCTCAACTTAATGGCTTTTCGAACGATTTAAATCCTTAGATCCCTAGAGGTATGACAAAGACGTAGTTTTTTACAATGGAGTTAATTTCATATAATTTATAGAGGGGATAATGTTTCAGAAAGAAGGTATGGGTATAATAAGAATAGACGAGGTTTAAGAAATTAGTAGTCTAAGGATATTTTTTATAGTAATACTAGCCGACCCGTGCTCGTAAAATATAGCCTGTAGCACTCCTAAATAGTGTGGCTTTTCGACTGTAAAAGAATTTTTATGATCGGTTCATTATTTCCGAAGATTAGCCCTTACAAACAGACAACCAAAGTTACAGAGTTTACCTCTTTAAAATATTAGTTAATAGTTGTTTGTTTTAACACAACAAACAAAATCTTTCGCTATATAATCTATTATATTTTATCTATTATAATCTATTATATTTCGCTATATAATCTATTATATTTCGCTATATAATCTATTATATTTCGCTATATAATCTATTATATTTCGCTATATAATCTATTATACATATTTCGCTCTATATATCTATTATATAGCGAAAGATTTTGTTTGTTGTGTTGAACGCGCAAATCTCAAGAACTACGGGCCCGATTTTAAAAATTCTTTAATTTTGTGATTGTTAAATATGTAGTCCATTTATCAAGAAAGGGTATAAGCTATTTTTTAACCAGTAATTCTCAAGGGAACGGGAATAAGTTGACTCAAACCGTGGATGGCTAGCTGGGTAATAAGAAAGTTTACATACGATTACACCATTTTCCCATAGAAGTAGGCAGAGACTACATTCTTCCACTTACTGCGGTCCATACATACTTTCTTCGCTTCCTCCACATTCATCAATCTTTTCATAAGAAAGTTTATCTTCCTCAAAATAAATACACTAAAGAATTCTAGAAATTAATATCCGCAAAATTAATTCTGATTGATAATATGTTCATTTTGCACATTTATATATTTTTATTACATATTTGGCTTTATTCAGAACGCCTTTTGGAATCAAAAATGATAATTTCACCAACAATATATTTTAAGACTTATATACAACTATGATATAGCATCAAATTTCGTCCAGTAGTTTTTACGTGATGCGCTACAAACATACAGAAACAATTAAAATTGTTATTTTTTAGCCTTTTATACACCTCCTTCTCCACATTTCTCCCCTCCTTCGACTTTGGTCTGTAGCCTATTCTGATGTATAACCTCTATTACTGTAAAGTCTCATCCAAATACGTCCAATAGTTTTTTCGCGAAACAGTTACAAACATACATACATCCTCACAAATATTCGCATTTATGTATAACTGGAGGCCGCCCGCGACTTCGTCCGCGTGGAAACCCTATGAAATTCAATTAGGAATCAATCCCGCGGGAACTCCGGGATAAAAAGTGGCCTATATGTTATCCTGGGTCTTCAGCTACCTACATACCAAATTTCATCGTAATCGGTTCAGTAGTTTTTGCGTGAAAGAGTAACAAACATCCTGACATACTCACAAACTTTCTCATTTACAATATTAGTAGGATATGCGTAAATACCTTGGTTATAGTTTTTTAACATATACATTTTTAACTTTTTTCCTTAATATCGTAAAGACAGATTGTAATTAGTTTTTGAGCTAGCGTCTAAATCTAAGCCTCTCTTAAGTAAAGCTGCTAGTAGCAACAGGTGTCTGGTTCTGTTCACTTGTAGAGCCTTTGAAATTTTGTTTTTTGTTAAGTCTTTAATTTTTTTATTTTGATGTTAAACTTTGAACATACCTTGATTATACTTGGCACGTAAAGGATTTTCAAAAACCACGCAGGTTTATGAGGAAACGCTTAAATTTAACTTAAAATTATACTAAAATAATAATAGGGTATTTTACGTACTTTAAGTACGTAAAATTTACGTACTTTAAGTACGTAAAATTTATGTACTTTAAGTACGGAAAATTGGGCCACCTGTTTCCAATAAATTTTTGTAATATAATACAAATTACAGATAAAATCTGTCACATCTCTAGAAGCGCGTCCCGAGGTCGATCCCCGGTCAGGTCATAATAGGAACGATCTTTTCTGATTGATCTGTGCTAAATAAATACATATAAACCGTGAAGTCAAATTGAATCTAGCTTTCTGAGTATTTATAAATTCTAATTTAAAATGTTGTTTGGTTAACTCCCGACTTCTATAATCGAAAACGGTTATCAAACCCTGATTTCAAGAGGTCTTGCCGATCGTAAAATTAAAAAAGAAATAACCACTATGCAATATATATTATCTTTTATAAATAAAATATGCTTTTATAAGTAATTATCTAAAAATATTGATTAAAAAAATATGCGGAAATTACACCCTATTATTATTTTTTGTTTTTGTTACTGTTTCTTAAGGTTTAGGAGGTACAGCCCGCTTACAACAGACCGACACACAAGTACACAAGTTAAATTTGCTACCAAGACTCTATGTGGGTTATAGAGTACCTACCATTTTGATTACTTGCCTTTTTTTTGATTTAGTGAGATTATTTTTTTGTTTCCGAAAACAATTACTATGATTGAAAGTTTCTTTTTAACATTAATCTTTCTTTTTTTTAGAATTAATCCAGTACTTTTTCAAAAATGGCTAACGATTCTGTAGTATAATGGCTTTTAATGTTAATAGTTTGATTTAATATAAATATTTTTAAGGTTAAACTATTACTAACTTATTCATAAATATATTTAAACCACAAAAAATACGTAATTTTTTTAGCTGAGTTCCTTTCAGTTAAATTAAAATTTTATTTTCGCTTTAAAACTTTATATTTATTAATGTCACGCAAACAATTGGTATTTTCTCCATTTATTCTATAAAGAAATTTATATTTTTATAGAAAAAAAAATAAAAATATATATCAATGTATTAAGTTTACTGATCTTTCGTAACTTTGCTAGTTTATTAGTTAAATTGAGCTTATTAGTTTATTAGTTATATTGAGCTTATGCTACTGATCAACGTTCTACTGATCTACTGTTCTACTGATCAACGTGGAACAGGCTTGAACAATTTATTTTACGTTTGTAATAATGTAATTTAGAACCGAATTAATAAAATAGATATTTTAGTACATATTAATAAGTATTTTAATTATTTTTAAAAGAAAAGAAGTTTGATATCTCAAGTGAGAAGTAAGTTACGGATATTTTGGTGTCTTCGTTTGAAACTTTTGTTTTAAACTTAGTGGTGGAGTTTCAGTAAAATAAAATATACATCTTAAACAATGCAAAATAAGTAAGTACAATTTATAGTATATGTGTTTGCCCTTATTTATAATAGAAGGAATATTTTACGAACTTTATTTTAAACAAAATAATAGCATTTGATTATTGGACTATTTCCGACTGTATTTTTTTTTTTAGTTTTAGCTTTTTATTTAATTTTGTAAAAAATATTGGCGGAACATTAAATTTGTATTAAAAGACTCCATCAAAAAGGATTATTTTTAGTGTAATTTTAAAATTGACTAAAAAAGTTACTTTAAATCTGTGATGATAAAAACAAAAAATATATTTGTGAAAACTGTCAAATTCCAAATGATAAAAGGCAAAAAAAGTAAAAAAAAAAACTTACCAAAGTGCCATTGCTACGAGTTGCTACGGCGGCTACGAAGTGCGTGGAGCTACGAGAGTGCCGTAGAGGGCGCGTAGCAGCTTTTATATCGTAGAGGCGCCCACGGCCCCGCCCCGTCGCGCGGTGCACGCCAGCAAACATCGCTGATTGAAATTAATTTGTCACCTTCGATTCCTGAGGTCCTGGTACCTCAAAATTGAAAACTAGTGGGTTTCGATTGGTTTCTTAATGTGTTTTCTATTATTTATTATGTTTGTTGCCATTTGATATTGTTTTTAAGTGATTTTTTTTCCGTAAGGAAGGATTATAACTGCGTGGTTTTGGAGAAAAATCTATTAATGTTTGGATAACTGAAATATATGGTCAAATTCTACTCTTGAGGTCCTGGTACCTAAAAAGGTAGAAAGGCGAAGGTTTCGTTTGATTTTGGAAGGGATTACTTTAATTTATTTTTCTTTAGTGCAAATTCTTAGATTATTGCTCATTATTTAATATTTTATCAAGTTTTATTTAGTTCTAAAGTGTTTCTTTTTAATTCATGTGTATTGATTTATTATTATATCTCATTTAAGGTTAAGTAATTGTGACGTGTCCTTTAGACAAAAAAGTAAAAATTCTTAAAATTAATAGTTATACTAAGTTAATAATAATTAATAGTTATACTAAGTTAATAGTTAAACCGTTAATAATATCAGTCTAAAATCTTAAAACAGTATAAATTACTTTGTGTGTAATGATTAAACCGCGATAAAATCCGTTAAATTTGTTTCATTTTAATAGTTATACTAAGGTTTTGTGAAGGGTCAATTTATGGTTTTATTACAGTTTTTCTTTCAATACGTTAATAAATATGTCATCAGAAGATTTTTTGTTGCTACAATTTGAATATGAGGTCCTAATCTGAGATTGTGTTCCAATTTTACCTAACTGCAATACGCTATAATTAGATTAAGACGACCTCATTTTTTTAAAATATCCCGTGGTCCTATCTTTAAGCAATTTAAATGAAGAATACGTTAGTGGATTTTAACTAGAAACAAAATATATTTTCCACGGAATTCAATGGAATTAGAGACTCTATATAAGTTTTTATACGAGCTAGATTTAAATGAAACAAATTAGAACTATACATGAATGGTCAATTTAATTTGTTTTCATAACGGATGCACATGAACCCAGTGAACAGTGGCTTTCTAACGAAGCAACAATAAATATACTAGTTGCGCTTTTCAGGGACAGATAAAATATCACATCTTCATTTCTTACGGGGCAGACAAAACCAAGTCTTAAGAATCGAAGGCTACGCTTAGTTGAATGTTGGGCTCATTGATGGGATTCAGACATAAATAGTTAGTCATTGTTACTTCTAATTATTTCTTAAGTTTACGCGAATATTAGACATTGAAATTATTTTTTGAGTCTTCCGTGAAGATGAATGCTGACAAGTATCCGAAACGTCGGAGCTCAATAAATAGTTACACGTAGAGAACTTAAAACAGTATAAAATTCCTTTGTGTGTAGTGATTAAACCGCGATAAAATCCGTTAAATTTGTTTAATTTCAATTGTTACTACTGTTTTATTTATTGTTTGGCGTACAATAAAGATATTACAAACAAACAAATAGTAATAGGTTGAAAGTCCGTCGTCTATGAGAAGAATTCCCTGTCGTAAGTCCTTTCCCTTGATTGACTTTTACAGTCTGTGCAGGAAGAGTAGCAGCTTGTACATTCTAAGTTTTTCTTTCGCTTCCGAACAGCATAGAAGTATTCACTAACAAAAAATAATTTCGCCTGTAGTGTGGTTCTACCATAAAAATGTCCATAACAAAACTCACTCTTGAACTTCGAGATTTACTTCGACTATTTTTGAGAACTAATTGATTTACAAACAATTAGTTCTAAAAAAACAAAAAAATCTAGACTTGGTTATGGTTATGAAGATTATATAAATTTATTTTTAAGGATATGAAAAAAAAATCCCCCAGTTAATTACATTCTCATTAATCATTTGCTCATGTTACAAATTCAAATATTTTTAATGTAAAAAGATATTTAGCATTATTATTTCTTAAGTTTACGCGAATATTAGACATTGAAATGAAACAAATTTAACGGATGTTATCGCTGTTTAATCACTACACACAAAGGAATTTATACTGTCCCCACCTCAGTCTTCCGTGAAGATGGATGCTGAAAAGTATCCGAAACGTCGGAACTCAATAAATAGTTACGCATAAAGAAATCAATCTAATATTTTAAAACAATATAAATTCCTTTGTGTGTAGTGATTAAACCGCGATAAAATCCGTTAAATTTGTTTCATTTCAATATTTCGCATTGTTTGTCATACAAATCTTATAGATTCATACGTGTTTTTGTTATAAGATAAAATTATCTAATGTGACTGATTGTCTACTGATATATTAAGGTTGCATAAAACAGCAGGTTTCAATGTATATCCTATTTCGGCAGACATTATCGGGTCACGACTAATTTTGGAAAATTAGTCTATTGTTTTTATACACGAGTGACTCGTAGTCTGTAGCTTGATTAAGTTACGTTTATTAATATTGACGTGAAAAGTGCCTTTTTATGGTCTAATTTCTGAATAAATGATGTAATTTTGATTTGACTAAAAAAATTTAAAGTAATAATAATAATTTAACTTTTAAAAATAAGATTTAATCCTTCTTACAAAAGTGCTATTGTTCTGTCAAAGACTATTTAGATTATTAAATGATAGAAAAATTAGAAATGGCTGGATAAAATTGACATTAATTATGTCAATTTTATTAATTATATTTGTAAATGTTATTATTATGTGTAATTATTATTTCTAGACATTTTGAAATTTTGAATTTTTTTTCTAGTCGCAGCACCAAAACTTTTTTTTTTAATAATATTTGTATAATATGTAAATATATGTAAGCGGAAATAAATAAATAAATAAATGAGACCACAATAATGTAGTTTCAAGGTATGTATATGTGTCTTCAATACTGATATAATGCACCTCAATTTGAACACCTAAATCATCTTCCATTATTTGAAATTCGGCAATATTAATTTTTGATTTAATAACAAAATTACAATGATATTTACTTATATCTAAACTTACCAAACTTTTAAGTTTAATGGTGAGGGGTGCTCATACAAAACACGATTAAAGTATATGTATATATGTTACTGTAAAAGCCC
>JADGIL010015637.1:0-11018 GCA_020352625.1 Cactoblastis cactorum
TTTTTGTATGAGAGCCCCCTTAATTTTTTATTTATTTTGTTTTAAGTATTTGTTATAGACGCGGAAACAGCAATACATCATCTGTGAAAATTTCAACTAACTTTTACGGTTAATGAGACACAATTTGGTGAAATACAGACTGACAAACAGACAGAGTAGTGGTATGAGCCTGCTGTATGCTTTGTTAGCCTGCAGCATGAATGGGCTGGCTCGTCCGGGACAGTACCACACTCCCACAGAAGACCGACGCCTGAATGGAGAGCTGGAGGCCTAACTTCCCCATTTGGGGAGAGTGGAGGTTTTTTATAAGCCGGCAACGCTTCTGTAACCCCGCGGGTGCTGCAGTTGTCTATGGGCGGCGGTGATCTCTTAAAAACACGAGACCCGCCTGCTCGTTTGCCTCCCTCTTACATAAAAAAAGAGAAAGCTAAGCCTTAGTAATAGGGTTTCCGTTTTACCTTTTGGGTACGGAACCCTAAAAATTGAACATGCAAACTGATTATAAGTTTAGTGTGCGTATTACCGCGATGCTCGAACTTCTCAGAGTTAGACAGGCTCGCCTCCGGAAGAAGGCAGAGGGTAACTTTGGAACTATAACATATTGTAAGCAGAAGTTTATCCGTCTGTTTGTTAAGATTAACTACGAAGCCTTCCGAGAATTGTTTTCTACTAGCCGACCCGTGCCCACTTCGTTGAGCACTCCTCGTATAGCACTCCTGAATAGTGTAGCTTTCCGATTGTGGAAGAATTTTCATGATCGGTTCAGTATTTCCGAAGATTAGCCCTTACAAACAAACAAACAAATTTACACACTTCACCTTTTTATAATATTAGTACAGATTTCAAAAATGTTATTTGTTAATCAAATAAAATGTACGATAATTTTCTTCAGCGATAATTTTTTGGAGTTCTTTGGAGGCTAAAGTTCATCTGTCTATCCGATGTTTAATTGAACAGATCTAATATTTTTTGTGAAAACAAATTCAAAGAATCAAGTTTAATTCATCTTTTTTAATTAAAGATTTTATTTTAAAGAGATCTAATTAATCAGTGCACATTAATTAAGGTCTCTGTAGATCATAGACATTTAATTAATTGAAATTACAATAAAGTAGTAGAGATACACTTCAATACAACGCTAGTGGTATGAGCCTGCTGCATGNNGTAAGTGGGTGAGCCGGAGGCCCAACTTCCTCGGGTTTTTTGTGACCCCGCGAGTGTTGCAGTTGTCTATGGGCGGCGGTGATCACTTAATATCACTTGACCCGCCTACTCGTTGGCCTCCCTCTTACATACATAAATACAAAAAAAGAGACGATAAATATCCAAAAAACGAAAACCATACGCGGAAAAATGGTTCGGAACTGTTTAAGTAAAACTAACAAAGTACGCAATGCTTGAATGGCTGGTGGCTATTACCGCCCGAACACGTTTTTGGCGTATTTCCAACGATACGCCGCGTGTTGCATAGAGAATGGTCGGGTTTTATGTTATCTGAACACTGGGACAAACATCGCAATTCAACATATAGTAGTCAAGAATATAGTTTAAATCCTGATTAACATAATGGTAACAAAAATATATATACATACTTATCTAAAATATTGGGTCTTGGATGTTTATCTACATATTTTTTTTTTGTCAGAGGGAGGCAAACAAGCAAGCGGGTCACGAGATGTTAAGTGATCACCGCCACCCATAGACAACTGCAACACCCGCGGGGTTACAGAAGCAGGCTCATACCAGTACTAACTTGTCCATCTCTGTTGGTTTTTGGTTTGCACCTGTTTCTATGACGGCTCGTCAGTCATTATAAATGTGTATTGATGCTCGTACGTGCATTAGTTAAGTAAATACATTAAAATTCAATATGTAAATTGTGTTTTTGTGGATTCTTACTAAAGTGCATGTAACCTTCATAAGATTTAGTATTTATAAAGATTTATCTATGTTATACATTTAGCTATGACATTTTTTTGAGTACAATTACTTGATTGTACCCTTTCTTGATCCAGTTTTGATTTGAAACGCCAAATTTTTTGGATTTTTTTTTATTATCTGTCTGTCTGTCCGGCTATCGCTAGACTGTATGACATTTTTACACATGATGTATTTCTGTTTCTGCTATACTAGACGACCTCCGTGGTGTATCGGTTAACGTACTTGATCGATGCTCAAGAGGTCCCGGGTTCGATCCCCGGTCAGGTCATGAGAGAAGATGACCTTTTTCTGATTGACTTGGGTCTCGGATGTTTATCTATATATGTATTTATTATAAAATATAGTATCGTTGTGTTAGTATTCCATAATTCAAGTCTCGAGCTTAGTTTGGGGCTAACTCAATTTGTGTGATTTGTCCCTATATATTTATTTATTTTTTTGAGTACAATTACTTGATTGTACTGAGTTTTTCAGGTGAGAGTAGCATTTCTTGATACAGTTTGGATTCGAAATGGCAAATTTTTTTGTAATCTTTTTTAGGATTATACCCAACGAGTAAAACCAATACCTAAGACGACTCCACTGTGCATCTATCTGTCTGTCTGTCCGCCTATCACTAGACTGTATCACATCAACCTTAATAGCTAGACTGTTGACATTTTTACACATAATGTAATTCTGTTTCCGATATACTTAACAAGAAATACTAAAACCTAGATATAAAATAAATAATTAATTAATTTCATACAACTTTCCATAAATAATAGTACGAATTTCTCCACACGCAAGTCCGACTCACACTTGGCCAGTTATTTCTAGTAGAAATCCACAAAAACACTCAAAATATTACTCAGTTATACAACAATTTATCCCAGCTGGTTCCCTATCGCTATCTATAAAGGAACTTAGTTCCGAAAAACATGTTATAAGAAATGTGACAGCCTCAACCCAAATTCATACTCAATGTTTATAGAAATTTAACCACCCGAAACGAACCTTATAATAAATTCTAAGCATAAAATGCTCTGTCGCCAGTACCGAAAACTAAAGTATCCGTGCTAATATCAACTTTTATCACGAAAAGTGTCATGGCGGTGTTTCCCGCTGTAGGATCCGCCATTTTATGTTGTGTGCCAAAGTCGTGGCACAGAGCGTTTTCCTGTTGCAAATTATGAGGTCATTACATTATACATTTTTGAATATTTTGTTGTCTCTAAGGAGTAGCCATATTGGAAGTGTTTTGTGAGGGTGCGAGGGTCCTTCATGTTAGTTTGAGCAGTATCTTTACTTAATATACTATATATGTATATGTTTTGTAGTGGTATGAGCCTGCTGCATGCTTTTTTAGGCCAGCTCGTCCAGGGCAGTACCACACTCCCACAGAAGACCGAAGCCTAAATGGCGGCTATCAGCCGCCATGCTCCATCCGGTGAGTGGGAGAGCGGGAGGCCCAACTTCCCCGCCCTCCCCATTTACTGTACTGAAAACTGTTTAGACAAGATATTTATTGGCATCAAGGGTACATTTTGGCTTTTGTATATTCTACGCTGTGTTCTCCAAGGATTTGGGAAAAAAGGTTTATTCCTCTCTTTTCTTGTAACTTCGGTCCTTACGTTAATATGTCCCTTTGAGTGAAAATTTTGCGGAAAATGATAAATAAGGGGTGTTACGGCTACCGAATTTTGATGGGGACCCTTTTGAATCGTGTCTTGTTTCAAAGTGGCCTCAACCCTGCATAGTGGACGGTAATATACTCGAGAATAAAATTAGTGGACCGTGTTTTTTGTATGTATACTCACAACACCTTTTTTATTATATCTATACATATTAAAAAACTGTAACTTTACTATGTACATAGAAGATTTAAAAAAGAAACGTTATTATAGGTCTTTATAGAGCCAAAAGAAGCCAAATCAATGTTTTTTTAGAATTTTTGTTTGTCTGTATGTTTGTCATTACCCTTTTATAAACTATACTTACTAAATTCTAGTAAGGGGGGTAATAGGAGATTTTTGAAGAATTTACACTAGTTTTTTTTATTAATTATAACATTTCAATTAACGTTCTCATTTGCTAAATACAGTGTCATTTATACTTCTAACGTGTTTATCAAAATGTAAGAAAGGTAATCTATACATATAATACAATTGTAAGTGAGCTATGTCTGTACATGGGAGATATTTAAGAAAAACGTATAGGGGCTCTTTATAGGACCTACAGAGGCCAAAACGATTGTTTTTAGAATTGTCGTCTATCTGTCTGTCTGTATGTTTGTACGCGCATCACAAAATACTACCGAACAGATCTGAAATTTGGCGCAGCGATGAACTATCTTACTTTTTATCCCGGAAAAATATACTGTTCCCGAGGGATATAATTTATTGTAACCGAACAAGGGGCTGAAAAGATATTATAGTATCCATTGATCGGACGAAGTCGCGGGCATTAGCTAGTAAAATATATAAAGACAAATAACACAGACTGAGTTAGCCCCCTAAAGAAAGTTCCAGACTAATTGCATAAGGAAAAGATAATTCTTCCATCTTTACATGCTCCAGATCGAACTTCGGACCTCTTGAGTAGCGGACAGCCATTTTAACTGTTACGCCACGGAGGTCATCTAAGAAATTCTAATCAAAACATGCCACTTGCAGAACATCTTAACTTTCCAAGTATCTGTTGTTTTGGATCGCTGTTGGAGCATCCTGTATCGCCGCAGGCTGCTGTCAGGATCGCACTGTATACAAGATATTGGGTTAATTGGATAATTGGATTGTCTTAGCGTGGCGAATGATTTGATTAAAATGCGTGATTATTATGGAAATACTTAGTTCCGTCTATAAAATTCTAAAGTTGGATTCTAATCCTTTATAGTGGTGACCTGAATGAATGGACCGACTCGTCCGGAGAAGTACCACACTCCCACAGAAGACCGACGCCTGAATGGCGGCTATCAGCCGCCATGCTCCGTCCAGTGTGTGCGAGAGCCGGAGGCCCAACTCCCCCCCTCCCCCGAGTTTTTTATGGGCCGGCAACGCTTCTGTGACCCCGCGAGTGTTGCAGTTGTTTATGGGCGGCGGTGATCACACTTTACATCACGTGACTCGCCTGCTCGTTTGCCTCCTTCTTACATAAAAAAATAATAATAATTGAACTTTTTGGTCTTATTATAATTTAAGAGCAAATATTACATTACAAGTAGATGAAAATTTTGGTTTAAATTATAAGGATGTTTTTAAGCACGAGTGGTTTATAACGTTTCCGATTTTTTCTTTTTAAGGTTTTTTTTATAAAAGAGGGAGGTGAACGAGCAGGTGGGTCACGTGGGTTAAGTGATCACCGCCGCCCATAGACACCTGCAACACCCGTGGGACATAAAAGCGTTGCCGGCCATAAGGGATTTATACGCTCTTTTCATGGAGGTTCCGTCGTATTGGTCCGGAAGGTACAGAATCCTGACGAAAATCTTACAAATAATCGTACAGAAATGTTACAAAAGTCCTTGGCTATATTCGGAAATCCCTTTTTCATTTAACGTGAGCACGGACATTAATATCGCAACAAGTTTCCTTGTTATAAAAGGTTCAAGTTCATATTACGTACAACAAAACATACTTAACTTGTGCTGGAGTGAACGTGTCTGGATTGTTCGATGTTTGGTTGTTAGCGCAGTTGGGCAATCAATCAGATATGTATATAATTAGTATTTTTCAAAACGTCTTTATTGCAGGCTATATGTAACAAAATTTATAAAAAAAAATTGTTTTTTTGTGTAAGAGGGAGACAAACGAGCAGGCAGGTCACGTGATCTTAAGCGATCACCGCCGCCCTTAGACAACTGTAACACCCGCGGGGTCTCAGAAGCGTTGTCAGCGTTTAAAAAGCCTTTAAAAGATGTTGGGCCTCTGGCTCTCCCACTCACCGGACGGAGCATGGCGGCTAATAGCCGCCATTCAGGTGTCGGTCTTCTGTGGCAGTGTGGTACTGCCACGGACGAGACGGCCCATTCAAGCTGCAGGCTAAAAAAGGCCGGCAACGCTCCTGTGACCCTCCGGGTATTGCAGGTGTCTATGGGCGGCGGCGATTACTTAACATTACGTGACCCGCCTGCTCGTTTGCCTCTCTATGCCATAAAAAAAACAAAAATAAATAAATAAAATACTTTTATAAATTACTAGCTTTTTCCAGCGACTTGCCTCGCGTGATATTTGGTCTGTATCCTGTTTATAATTATGATGTATATTACTGTGAAGTTTAATCCAAATCCGTTCAATACCTTTCTTTTTGACAGAGGGAGGAAAACGAGCAGACGGGTCACGTGATGTTAAGTAATCACCGCCGCCTATAAACAACTGCAATACCCGGGGGATCACAGGAGCGCTACCGGCCTTTAAGGGATTTATACGCTCTTTTCTTGAAGGTTCTGATGTCGGAAATACCGCTGTTCGTTCTAAAGTGTAGTAGTACGTGGTATAAAGTTTCTTTTAAAACGTACGGTGGTCGACCGCCATTTGTAAAAGATAACAATTATATGTACATATAATCCTCACAAACATACGCATTTATAATATTGGTAGGCCAAAAGCAATTTTTGCGAGCGCTTCACAAATAATAGTAAAAAAATTATGGTCTTGTGCTGATCTAATATCCACGATCTTGTACCAACGATGCCACCGCCTTTATTTAAATTACCAGCTAATGCCCGAAACTTTGTCCGACCAATGGATACTATAATATCTTGGCAGCCCCTTGCTCGGTTAAAATTAATGGTATCCCTCGGGAACCATACATTTTTTCGGGATAAAAACTATCCTATCTTTTAATCTAGATCATAGACCATCGCTGTGCCACATTTCATCCAGATCTGTTCGGTAGTTTTTGTGTGATGCGCGTACAAACATACAGACAGACAAAAATTCTAAAAATAACCGTTTTGGCTTCTATAGGTCCTATTAAGAACCCCCTATATATATTTTTCTCAAATATTTCCCATGTACAGACATAGCTCAGTTACAATTTTATTATATGTATAGATTTTTAAACAGTACTACAGAGGTCAAAGAATTATCGAAAGGTTATCATTATTTCGTGTTCTACAAAAACATGGCCAAAATGGGCTAATATTTCAGCTCACAATGTACTCATTATTTATGGGTAATAAAATGAGTCAAAGAAAATATAAAGTACCTGGTATCATCTAAATATTAAAACGATTTACATAATGGGCAGAATATACCTCAGAGGCTTCTCAGTGGAAAGGGACCTGCGATAATGCCTTCCATTTAGAGGTCCCGTGGACCTTTGTAGATAAAGGAGATTAGCCCAAGCTTATTCCTCTATGAACCTCGATGGCAAATAGAAATATATCCCATTTTTGCTAAAACTTTATGCCTATTTTGTAGGCTTAACTTTTAATCACAAAATTCCTTAAGTAAAATTTGATAATAATCTTCATAATATAGTTTTACTTAAGAATTAAAATGAATACTTAAATATGGGACATTTTATGATTAAGATCCAATAAAAATTTACTAAAACCTGATTTATATACCTATGTTTTCTTTTTATGTAAGAGCGAGGCAAACGTGCGGGTGGGTCACGCGATATTAGGTGATTACCGCCACCCATAGACAACTGTAATACCCGCGGGGTCGCAGAAGCGTTGCCGGCCTTAAAAAGACTGGAAGTTGGGCCTCCGGCTCTTCGACTCACCGGGCGGAGCATGGCGGCTGATAGCCGCCATTCAGGCGTCAGACTTCTGTGGGAGTGTGGCGCTGCCCCGGACCAGTCGGCCCATTCATGCTGCAGGTCAAAAAAGCATGCAGCAGACTCATACCACTACAATATCTGTATCATTTATAAACGTACAGGTTGTGGGATAATATTGATGTACATGTTATTAAATAAGCAAAAGATTCTTGCGGCCAGCCAGCCTTAAAAGTTAAAATTCAGTTAATTTGAAACCTAACAACTTATATTTGTATGATGGGAATTTCATGACTGGTGCTGCCAGGGGGGACTGGTCTGCTCGATTCCCATTTTAATTCCTTATAGCCATTTTTTATATTATTTTCACTCGATCACAATCATAACTTGTTTTTATTTTTATTTTTTATTCAATTCTGGTAAACCATTACAAAAAGATTATTAAAAAATGATCATTAAGCCCTTCCGGCATAATAGGGACCAAAACTGCTTGAGTTTCGGCATTTCTTCTCAGCAGTGGTCGTTTCGAAATGCTGTAGTCTATAGCTTGAATGAGATTTAAATGTTTATTAATTGGTGACGTGAAAAAGTGCCTGTGAAGGTCTAATTTCTGAATAATTATTTTGATTTTGACTCAATAAGGAGCAGACCTTTCATAGCACAATCGGCAAACTATATTAATAATGGCCCGGCCAGTGGGACAAACAGTCAGGTTGGTTAATTAGTGGGATTGTTAGCCCATTTTCTTATCTGATGAATATTCCGGATTAACTGTTAGTGGCAGATTGGATAGCGGGTCGGCTTCCCATTAATCTGGAATTCATTTAAATGCTTGTTCTAAAATAAAGAAATTAGTTTAATAATGAAGCTCTATGTATTTTCTTTGGTTTTTGGTCTTTGATTCAAAGTGGGTAAAAGAAGACTGAACGGTTGATGATGAGTATTTATAATATTTTACAACATTTGTTATATATACATATATTAAAATTGTAACTGAGCTATGTCTGTACATGGGAGATATTTAAGAAAAACATGTATAATGGCCCTTTATAGCACTTATAGAAGCCAAAACGATTAATTTGAGAATTTTTGTTTGTCTGTATTTTTGTACGCGCATCACATAAAATCTATCGAACAGATCTGAATGAAATTTGGCACAGCGATGGACTATGACCTAAATTAAAAGATAGGCTACTTTTATCTCGGAAAAATGTATGGTTCCCGAGAGATGTAATCAATTGTAACAAGCAAGGGGCCGATAAGATATTATAGTATCCATTGGTCGGACGAAGTCGCGGGAATTAGCTAGTTTACATTAAATATTGAATCCGTGCTTGCATGATTATCATAAACATATACAGTATACGTAAACAGTTTCATCGTAATCTTGCGGCGCAGGTAGATAAGACTACATCAATAACAAAGTAACATACGCCCTTGGAATTCCTTATGAACTTACTTAAACCTATGAATTAAATAAAACAATAATGAGTAACTTGGAAGTTCTGTAACGAAGTAAGTCAGAGCCACACGATGTACGTAATTAAAGGCCCCGTGTTGTGGTCGCGAGGAGCTGCCTTGCGGCGCACCTCTGAGGTTTGCTCTGATAATGTGAGCGCACAGCGACGGCCTCACTGAATATACTGAACGTTGCCGAGAACATTCTAGATTCTTTTTCATTTCATCTTGTTATTGTTGTGCAATTTGAACATTTTAAAGACATTAATATTGATTATTTAGGATATGTTTCTACATTGATATTATTACATATTTAGAAAAAATACCTTACCTTTACAATTAGTAAGACACGCGACTTTATTATCAGTATCATTCTTAAAAAATAAAACATTTAAAATGACAATGGTATGGAGCCACTACTTTGTAGTGGTATGGAGCCCCTTTGTAGAGGTGTGGAGCCTGCTACTTGCTTTGTTAGCCTGCAGCATAAATGGAAGTACCACACTTCCACAGGAGACCGACGCCTGAATGGCGGCTTTCAGCCGCCATGCTCCTTCCGGTGAGTGGGAGAGTTGGAGGCTCAATTTCCCCGCCCTCCTCATTTGGGGAGGTTTTGTATAGGCCAGCAACGCTTCTCTAACCCCGCGGGTGATGCAGTTGTCTATGGGCGGCGGTGATCACTTTACATCTCATGACCCGCCTGCTCGTTTGCCTCCCTCTGGCATTAAAAAAAATACAATGTTGAACTCCAAATCTGTAAAGTATACTAAAAAGTTGTACTGGTTGGTGGTTGGTGTAAACTTCCTTCGAACGCGTAGTAAGTACCAAATTACATATAAGTTAAGTTAAACTGTGTAAATATATAATGAAGCTGCCAACAACAGGTAACTGCAAATATATTTGAAATACCCAAAAATTCCCATAGGACTGACTAAATTCCCAATATTCCACAAATGAATTAATGGGCAGAGATGACATTTTCAAATTAGATATAATAAAATTGTAACTGAGATATGTCTGTACATGGGAGATATTTAAGAAAAACAATAGGGGCTCTTTATAGGGCCTATAGAAGCCGAAAGTATTGTTTTTAGAATGTCTGACTGGCTGTATGTTTGTACGCGCATCGCACAAAAACTACCGAACGGATGTGGATGAAATTTAGCACAGCGATGGACCTATGACCTAGAATAAAAGATAGGCTCCTTTTAATCCCGATAAAATGTAGATTTCCAAGGGATATAATTTATTGCAAATATCGAAAAATCTACGCGGACGAAGTCGCGGGCATTAGCTAGTTAAACTCTTAAACGAAGAAAAGGGGAGATGAAACGGTCCTTGTCTTTTCTGTCTAATTAACGTTAATTACAACATTTGACGTGTAAAATTTGATTCTATTTGTTCAACATTGGAATTCTCAGATGTTTTAATGGAATAATTAACGTTCAGTGTATTGAAAAAATGTTTTTAACTGTCAGTTTCAACTTTAAATTAAATTTATTTTTACTAGGTATTTAGAATTATGATTCTGTGAAATAACTAGTGTACTACACGGCAAACTCTCGTTAATTTTAGTCGGTAACGCCGACGACCGTTTCGACCTATTCAGACTAAAATTAACGTGAGTTAGCCGTGTAGACACTACATATGCATTTCTTATAAAATTATCGTTGAGTTAGTATCCCATATCATAAATCGCAAAATTACTGTGGAGCCAGTTCAATCTGTGCGTTTTGCACCCATATATTTTTATTAATTAAGATATTTTTTGTATGACAGCATATTAAAGATTTCATTTTTCTTTTTCAGGTGAATAAGTTGTTATAACAATGTGGAACGGGTAAGGTTTTATAGTTTTTTTCGTAGTGGTATGGAGCCACTACTAGTAGTGGGCTGGTGCCACTACTTGTAGT
>JADGIL010015653.1:0-12616 GCA_020352625.1 Cactoblastis cactorum
ACTACAATTAGTAGCAAAATACCTCTACTAGTAGTGGATACATAACACTTGATATTGTTCGGAACTGTTAATCTTTTGTTATTTATTCTTGACGAACGAAGACCAGAAGTAATAATGGGAGATTTAGTTTCGTCGACTCGCTACTCCAATCAAACATAATAATACTACTTTTCCAGTATGAGAAATGAAAAAAAAAAACATTATAAAGATGCTTCACAGAGTGGGCGTTATGACTACTGTACTAAAGAGCCAGTCAGTATTAATATGAAAGTTAATATTAGAATTATTTGCGTTGGTATTTTCTCAGAAAAAGTATTCAGTAATTTTAGAAATTATTTTTTATGGGACTTGTTTTAACTCATATTACTCTTGCTGTTGCTGTTTTTATTAATCAAAATGGGACTCAAAGGTCAGGTTTAACTGGATTGCTGGTTAATAAATAAACGCGAAAGTAAGAAATATCTAACAGCTACTCTTTTTAGGCAAGCTTTTTAGGCAAACGAGCAGGCGGGTTAAGTGATCACCGCCGCCCATAACTGCGACACCCGCGGGGTTACAGAAGTGTTGCCGGCCTATATAAACCCCTGTCGGTCTTCTGTGGGAGTGTGATACTTTCCCGGACGAGCCGGCCCATTCATGCTGCAGGCTAAAAAAGCAAGCAGCAGGCTCCATACCGCTTATTAAAAGTGATGTGAGTTAAAGGTCAGATAAAAATAATTGTAAAAGTATATTTAAAAGATTCCTAATATGTGTACCCACTCCCTTGATATTCTTTAACAATCTACTCCAGAACTGGCGTATATTATATTTTAACTAAAGCCTAGCTTAGCTTAAACGGCCCGAGTTTCTTTCGGCATTTCTTCTCAGCAGTGGTCGTTCCAAAATGCTTGTTGTCTGTAGCTTGATTGAGATATTAATCTTTATTAATTATTGACGTAAAAAATTACGTGTGAAGGTCTAATTTCTGAATAAATATTTTGATTTTATTTCAACTATACGTGTTAGTTTCAATCTCGTAAAGAAATTCATATCAAAAATATTTTATTTTAAATTCCACCTCAGTATAATTCATTTGGATTTTAAAGCATCTTTTCAATGAAATGTTAAAAATATATATTTCAAAAGAAAAAATCCACCTTTCGGTCTGTAAAACTGGATATTATTTAAAACTGCAAGCGAAGCCTTGAAAAGGAATATTGTCTAGCTGTACTCTACATTTTGGCACGCTGTGTGCATCTTTCAGTCCATTTTTAACATATATTTTTAGGTAAATCTGGTAGATATTTGTTCAATAACTTTTTAGTATCATAAAATTTAGGTATTAATACATTTTTATTTCAAATTATGTGTAAAAAAAAGGAATATAATTTGTACATCTCAAGCATTCTTAAGATTAAAATTTAATTTAAAGTAGTCTGTTAATTAAAATAATGATAAAATATAGCAAAATGTGACTGCCTCCGTGGTTCAGTGGTCAAGGCGTATGCTTTGTGATCCGGAGATCGTAGACTCGAATCCTACTGGAGGTAACTTTGTAAAAAAAAGATATTTCTAGTTTGGCTGTGTGTGTGTGTGGCAGGCTTCAATCACCTGATTATCCGAAAAGAAAAATGATTCCGTACTTCGGAAGGCACATGTGGGTTCCGAACGCCATTGTTGAACTGGATTAAATACCTACGTTTGTATATACCTATCCCAGAGTTGGTTCTGGTTTACCCTTTGGGTTGAAGAGATCAGATGGTAGTCTCTCTGTGTAAAAACCAGTAACCCTCCCCAAATCCCTTAGTTTAGTTAGCGGACCGTGGGATCTGAAGCGTCACTGTTGCAAAAAGGATAACGCTCGGATAAAAAAAGAAAAACGCCTTGGATTTATTTTATTGATTTTTATGTATTTGACATGGTATTGATTGGGTAATTTTCTATCACACAGGTCTCAAATATACTTCGAATCACTCAATCTGAATGATTTCTCCATATAGAGTCACCTGACCAACTTAAAACTAGTTTATTTTCAATGAATTTTATAATAACAATATCTTTACAGGTAAATGGGAACTGGGTTGGATCCTCTGCGACATCTGGATAAGTCTGGACATCCTGCTCTGTACCGCATCAATCCTTTCCCTCTGCGCCATTAGTGTCGACCGCTACCTGGCGGTGACCAGGCCTCTGACCTACTCCAGGAGAAGACGGTCGAAGAAGCTGGCTTTGACGATGATTTTCTTCGTTTGGATCGCTGCTGGCGCCATCACGTGCCCACCAATGCTTGGATGGTAAGTTTTTTTAATTACATACATACATACATGTAGGCTCGGCTTTAAATAAAAACTCGTTATTATTGCAATTTACTTCGGTTTCATTGGATTTCTTTTTGCGGAATACTGTTACAGTCATTCTCTTTTAAAAACATGGCGTCGTTCTCCCGAGCAAAGAAGTAAAAAAATCATAATCTTTTTCAGAATTAGACGTTCACAGGCCTGTTCAATTGACCTTTTAATTACAAATATCTCCGTTATAGGGTGAATTCGAAATGTAGGATTTTTAAAAATGAAGTTATCACATGATGCGCATAAAAAAGTTAAAAATATCGCTTATACCTGTTCGGTAAATTATCCTAATACTTCTCTACATATTTTTATCAGCTCTACTATCAGCGCTACAGCATAATCTGCATGCTGTAATTCTATCATAGTTAGTTCCAAATGTTTCTTTGCATTTGCATGCAACGACATATTTCCGAAATATCCTAGAATCAAAATAAAAAGAAATTACTTTAAGTAGGGAACATTAACAGCAGATATAGTGCACAATGACCGGGACAAGTCTATTTAGCTATTTAAAACAGCAAGCAGATGTATTTGTGTCTATTTAAGTGAGTAATAACCATATTTCTTATAGAAGTGACATGGTTTATTTTAGAGAATAAAGATTTCTTTAACCGGAGATAAGCAATTAAAAATAATCTTGATTTCTTCACTCTTCTACAAAATTATTCATAACGTGTAGAGCTAAAAGATATAAACTAAATTTATACACGAGCCAGAAAATAATATAAAATTAGACAAAATGAAATATCTTCCGCAATATCCACTCGTACTTAGTGCTTTTTTTAAATTTAGTTGCGAATAAAACGTTATACTTTTCCTTCATAAAACAGCTCTGAAGTCCAATTTAATATTTTCACCCACTTTAATCCCGGAAAATTAAAAACTTCAAACTTGGCAAGTTCATAAGTTCTTTCTCGGAGCCAGTCTAAGAAATTGTTTTTATCCATTAGCGCAACTTTATGTAAACGGTTTACATTGGCTGTTTAGGGTAACGACATGGTTACGACAAACCGTTTTGTTTTAAGACGCCAATATTCTTTATTTCGTTCGGGTTTTAGGTCAGATATTAAAATTCTGGTTTTTATTACTATTTAGTATTTTATTTTTTAACTAAGAAGTAAAATGATTGTTTCTATTACGTAGCTTTAATTACATTGGCTTTTTAAGATAACGACATGGTTACGACAAACCGTTTTGTTTTAAGACGCCAATATTCTCTATTTCGTTCGGATTTTAGGTCATAGATTAAAATTCGGGTGTTTATTACTATTTAGTATTTAATTTTTTAACTACGAAGTTATATTATTGTCTCTATTACGTAGCTTTTATCAAATTGGCTTTTTAAGTAAACGACATGGTTACGACAAACCGTTTTGTTTTATAACGCCAATATTCTCTATTTCGTTCGTGTTTTAAGTCAGAGATTAAAATTCTGGTGTTTATTACTATTTAGTATTTTATTTTTTAACTAAGAAGTTAAATTATTGTCTTTATTACGTAGTTTTTATTACACTGACTATTTAGGATAAGGATATGGTTACGACAAACCGTTTTGTTTTAAGACACCAACATTCTTTATTTCGTTCGGGCTTTAGAACAAAGAATAAAATTAATTACAACTGGTTTCGATCACAATTTTGTATTTTATTTTTTAACTGTTAAGTGAAATTATTGATTTTTTGCGTAGATTTCACCTGCGACCAATTCCCAATCTCGTGGTAATTTTGCAAAATTGCATCTTAGCAAATACTACGTCCTAAAAGGAATCCCTATGCAAAATTTGAGACACTTAGCTCTTGTAGTTTCTGAGATTTCGTGTTGAGTGAGTGAATCAGTCTGTGACCTTCAACTTTTATACATACGTTTTTTTTTATGTCAGAGAGAGGCAAATGAGCAGGCGGGAAATGTTAAGTGATCACCGCCGCTCATAGACAACTGCAACACCCGCGGGGTTACAGGAGCGTTGCCGGCCTATAAAAACCTCCGGAGATTTGGGCCTCCGGCTCTCCCACTCACCGGACGGAGCATGGCGGCTGACAGCCGCCATTCAGGCGTCGGTCTTTCCCCGTACGAACCGGCCCATTCATGCTGCAAGCTAACAAAGCAAGCAGCAGGCACCTATATATTATTTTCACTAACTTCTAATTAAAACAAGATTTCATGTGATTAAATTATTGATTTCTTTATTGTTTTGATTACTTAGGATAATTCACTCACGATAATTAAATCCATTTCACATAGAAACAGGAATACACATGTATTACTTATAGGATGTCAGGATAATTTCATAATATCATCCATAAACATGAATATTCAATAAGGAAACCTGGAAAGCATTTTAAACAGATTTACGTAATTTATTTTAATCTTTCAACGTTTTAGACATGTTCTTTACAAGCTTTATTAGGAGCTCATTGTAATTATTCTGAAAAGGCAGTTGTTAAAAAAGCTCTCGTTATTTGCGAAGGGGTTTCTATCATGCAGCAAAACAATAGGGTACAAATAATAAATTACATATTTAAAAATCAATATGTCAGAGCGAGGCAAACGAGCAGGTGGGTCACGGGAAGTTAAGTGATCACCGCCGCCCATAGACAACTGCAACACCCGCGGGGTTACAGAAGCGTTGCCGGCCTATAGAAAACCTCCGCCCTCCCCATTTGGGGAGGCTCTCCCACTCACCGGACGGAGCATGGCGGCTGATGATGTTCCCACATATTAAATTCACCCTTATCTTCTAGATATTTCCCTGAATTTCACTACGCTAATGTAAAATTCATAAACTCAGCCTGTGATAACCCTGAATATCTGGGAGCTCATGAATTCCCGGTATTTTCCTGAATTCAAACTACATTCGTATTTATCATCGCTGTTTGCCCATTGTCTATGATATACACGTCTTTTATTTGGAACACAGTGTTATATCGAGTAGACTACACCAGTGTAATTTTTCATTGTAATTTGAGCCGAATAAATACATTTCTATTTCTATACTTCTCGTGTTAAATTAGTGTTGGAAATATTTCCATTATATTATTATGAAAAAAGTAATATACGTATATATATATATATATGTAAAAGTCTGAATGCCAGTCAAGGTCAAAAAGTCAGTCAAAGGAAAGGGCTTTCAATATAGATTATCGTCATAGGCAATGGGCTCGGAACCTGTCATTACTACTGGATCTCCACTAATTCTTCTAAGCCCAGAATTCAGCTAAGCGTGGCCTTAGAGTATTATGACTCTATCATGACTCTGGTAAAAGTTTTAAGCAGATATGTTATGCATCTGTAAGCTTTGCTATTAAGCTGTAAAAACAACGCAATAAAAGTGGGATTAGTCAAATTGATTATGTGACGTCACAGAAGGTAGCAAATTAATAATACGCTTGATTCATAGTAGAGACGATGAGATATGTGAGGCTTCCTTGATATGAGTCTGTGGTTTGGACTAACCTCTTAAGTTGGTCGTAATTTCCTCCGCTGAAACAGGTTTAATGTTTTCATGAATTTAATCATTCTGAGAAGATATTCTTCTTGTTTGAAAATTGTACACTTTGTAATAAATAATACGATATTATATAATTAAAAGCTATCGAACAAGCATACCGTCCACCTGATTGAAAGTATTACCGCAGTTTTCAGGTCATCACACACGCTTTGCCAACGATGGATAAATCTTTTATAATAATTCCCTTTTCGAAGAACTCTGTCTTTAAGGAAAGCTATGACACAAGCTCATTCCACAACCTTAGAGTACGCGGGAAGAATTTCTTCTGAAGGATACAACAAGAATCTTTGGGCGTAGGATTACAATCTACGCAGGAAGAGTAGCAGCTGACATATTCTATTTTTTTTAATGTTAGAGGGAGGCAATCGAGCAGGCGGGTCACGCAATGTTAAATGATCACCTCCGCCCATAGACAACTGCAACACCCGCGTGGTCAAACAAGCGTTGCCGGCCTATAAAACCCCCCGCCCTCCCCAAATGCGGAGGGTGGGGGAGTTGGCCCTCCGGGACGTGATAATGTATTCGTATCTATATAACATGATAAAATCTTGATCCTTAATCAGATAAATCTTAACAGTGAATATTTTTTTTATGTCAGAGGTAGGCAAAGGCAAAGGGAGGGAGGTAGTTTGGTATTTAGACCCTCACTTCATCTATCACTATTTTCCGATCCGTACACGTTAGGAATTACAAGGCAAAAGGGAATAGCCAATATTTGAGTTTGTGTACATCTTAGACCTTGTAACTAGCATGTACGCTAGTACATAAAAACATCCATATCTATACATATAATAAAAGTGTAACTGAGCTATGTCTGTACATGGGAGATATTTAAGAAAAACATATATAGGGGATCTTTATAGGACTTATAGAAGCCAAAACGATTGTTTTAGAATTTTGGTCTGTCTGTCTGTATGTTTGTATATTAGATGAAATTTGCCACAGCGATGGACTATGACCTAGATTATTATCTACTTTTTATCCCGGAAAATGTACGGTTCCCGAAGGATATAATTTATTGTAACCGAGCAAGGGGCTTACAAGATAATGCTTCAAACTACCATCCACGACTACCATCTGACCTCTGCAGTTAGTTACGTGATGTTAAGTGATCACTGCCGCTCATAAACATCTGCAGCACCCAAGGGATGTCGTAGACCCGAAATACCGCTGCAGGCAGTTCGTTCCACAGTGCGGTTATACGTGGTAAAAAGTTTCTACGTCGCTTCATGTGTCCTATTCGTGACAGTCGCTAGCGCTAGCCGTTTACCCATAAACCTTCGACTAGTTTATCCATTCACGACGATAAACAGTCTAATAATAACAGTTTTTTCATTCTACGCTCACTTCTAGATGAAATTAACACACATAATTCTTCCAGGTACGAACCGGATCACAACCAAGGGGGGGTGTGCCGCTACAATCAGAACCCAGGATACGTAGTCTTCTCGGCTATGGGCTCGTTCTTCCTCCCCATGGCTGTGATGGTCTACGTGTATGCCAGGATATCCTGCGTGGTCGCCAGGCGTCACCAGCAATTGGCCAGCTCTACTAAATGTAGTAAGGTGAGAAGACTGTTCTAGAACAGTCCTACCTATCCTAGATAGACCTATTCTAGACACAAAAATAGTTTAGCTATTTCCATACAGATACGCAATACACATTCTAAAGTGCAGTGTAGTGTGGTCAAAACATAGCGAATATAAATTTGTTTAAAGTTTATGTTAGGAAAAAGCTTAAAGAATATTTGAGTATTTTTATATTTAACTAGATTTTGCTTGCCGCTTCGCTGGCATCAATTTTTTATGTAAGTGGGAGGCAAACGAGCTGGCGGGTCATGTGATGTTAAGTGATCACCGCCGCCCATAGACAACTGCAACACCCACGGGGTCACAGAAGCGTTACCGGCCTATAAAAATCCCTCACACCCAGATTTTTTTTTATGACAGAGGGAGGCAAACGAGCAGGCGGGTCACGTGATGTTAAGTAATCACCGCCGCCCATAGACACTTGCAACACCCAGGGGTCACAAGAGCGTTGCCGGCCTTTAAGGGATTTATACGCTCTTTTCTTAAAGGTGTTTGCTGTTTTTGGCAAAATCTGTTTAAAGTGAGGACATTTTTTGTTTGATAAAAAAACAAATAAAAATGCAGTTGAAAAATTAGTTTCAACCTTCGCTTCAACAAACAAATATGAAATTTACGTAACAAATCACACAAGTCCGCAAATGTTAGCTCAGCTGTTGTCATTTTGCAACCAGCTATGATATGAGGCTCAGTCTAAACCACATTTCCATATAATCTCTCTTCTCACGAACTTCATCCATTTTGAATTGCATTTAATCGTAGCTTTACATAATTTTGAAGCTATTATTTATGCAACCATTTACAAATTAGTTGAATAATTACAAACATTGTAACTATTATTAATTATGACGTTGTCTGTCTGTGTTAAAATAAATTTATATAGACAAAGCACACAGATTGAATTAAAGCTAAAAGCAATCGAAGTTTGAATCCGAGACCGTCTCGGTAGCGGTCAGGCATGATTGGGCCACGGAGATCGTCAAATCCAACTCAGAATTTGATAAAAAAACATTTATCCTACTTCTGAACGCCAAACGTTTATATCAAAATATTAAAAAGATATTACTGAATCCCACATCTGATTGCCGCGCTTTTTTAATTTCACGAGAAAAATATTAATGCTAAAGTATCGTCGTTTGTGGGGGTTTCGGAAGCGGTCATAAAAAAATATTGGCAGATTTTCCCCGTTTACGAGCCGCTGACATCATAACGGGGCGCAAAGAGTCCGATTGGCAAATTGTTATGTCTAAATTGCCGAGATAAACATTTGGGTCGCTATCTCGTAAGGGGAATAGATTTTTGGAAGTATTTTACGTCACGTCTGCGAATACGAGATAATATCAAAAGTGGGGGTAGTCAAATCCACGTTTAGATGAAGTGTAGTGTATTTATACGCAATGGTCAACAAGTAATTTAATTAAAACCACGTCAATCTTTTTGCGTTGGGGGTTAAAACTATAGTTAAGAGCAGTCTCGATTAAGTCACCTTTCTAAGAAAAAAGAATTTCCAAATCGGTTTACCCGTTTGGATGCTATAATACCACAGACAGAATGACACAAATGTCAAACGTTAACATCGTCTTTTTTCGTCGAGGGTTAAAAATGATATTTAATATACCTCCATTGTTTCAGAGAGCGAAGCTATCATGCATCAGGACCGAATCGGATTCCGGTTCAGACAAACTGTCATTAAGACAGAGTGCGTCGAAACAAACTTCCAAATCAACACAGCAAAGTGAATGCTCTGCACAAAACCACAAATGCCCGTGTTGTTTCAAAGCGGAGAGAAAGAGACAGAAATACAAAGGGAAAGAGAAGGAATCGAGGTTCTACAACGAAGTGGGGTACAAAGCGAATTACAAATACAAGAACACTCAAAGAACTCGGACGCATTCGATGCGGGATCATGTTGAAAATAATCGAGTTTCTTCTTTACGAAGAGAGACGAAAACCGCGCAAACGTTGAGTTTGGTTGTTGGTGGGTTCGTCGCCTGTTGGTTACCATTTTTCTTATATTACTTACTAACTCCATTTATACCCTCGGGTTATGTTAATCCTGTGTTAATGTATATATTGACTTGGCTCGGCTGGTTCAACTCGGCGATAAACCCTTTTATTTATGCATTTTATTCACCAGATTTTAGGTTAGCGTTTTGGAGGTTAACTATTAGGAAATGTAAAAAGAAGTAAGTTTTATATAATTACGAATGGAAAATCCAATATTTTTTTAAATGAAAAATTAGATTTGTATAAAATAATACATAAAAATACCATTGTTTAATTTGATATACCTAGTCAGATTGTGTAATTAAGTTTTATGTAGAATAATATTGAAATATCTTGAAAAATAATGTAACGATTGTTGTAAATACATAAAAAATACTCGGATAGTTTGTTGATAGGAATTAAGTTTATGTTTAACAAAAATAATTATTAATTAAGTTATTTTAATTATGAAAATTAATAGATTAATGTTAATTTTGACACAAAGAAAGCAAATAATAAAAAAACAATTGTAATCCCTTAGTGCCAAAGTATTATCTTAGTAAATATGATTGTACAAAAATACTTTTAATTTATTGACAATGAAAGCAACACCAAATGTAAAAACTAGTTATATATTAAACTATAAAATAATTACATATTTTCTGTTAAACTATTGTATTTATTAGGGTTCTGTATATGTATTCTTATAAAATAAATTGTGTGCCTGTCCGTCTGACTGCTAGATTTTGCTCCAAAACTACTCAACTAAAAGAGGTAAGAATTTAAATATATGTATATAAACGGGCATATTTTCAAAAATGTGACAGACGGACAGAAGAGTTAGGTAAGTAGATATGTACTATATAAACAAGGTACGTAGAAAGGATTCCTTTCTACGTGATATTATCTCGCACTTGACAGTTTACTTTTGTATATAGAGTAAAAATGTACAAATAAACTATTTCCATACTGGTCTTGAAGCGAAAAAAAATTTTTGAATGTACCAGGTGCTACTCTTCCCGCGCAGATTGTAAAAGTCAACCAAGGGCGAGTAACCTGTCACCATTTCTGAATCTCCATTCCACCAATAAGCCCGCCATTTTGCTAAGCATGGCCTTCGAGGCTCGCGACTCTTGGCTCTGTCTACGTAAAGACGTTATACTATATGTTTGTAAAAATTAACATACTCGTTAGTGTATCCAACGAAAGATTTCACATTTAACTATAATTTTTAATAGTTATAATAAGTACATAAGTACCGTAGTCTTTAGGACTGCGTGGTTTGTGATATAAACGAGAAAATATTAAAAGTTCCTGGAACTTATTTGTCGTTTTCATTATTTATTTAATTAACACCCTAATTTCACCTCCATAAGTTTAATTTTTTTTTTTGCAATCTTTTATATTCCTTGTAATGTAACTATGCCAATTGGGGTGAAATCTTGCAACTCAATCTTCAACCGATTGGGCTGATGTATATGTACATGCTTAGTTTGAATGACATTACAAGGTAAGCTAGTGACGTCATTCTAAATCCAACATGGCGGAACATCCAAGATAGCGGACTAGTTATTTTTAAAGCACGGCAAGTGACAAATGAAAGGGTTAAGGTCATTATAATAGATTGTTTAAAAAAATTACTTTAGATTTAATTTTTTTCCTTTTTTTAATAGTTTACTTAATTATGATTGGGAATGTTGGAGCGGCCTCGTTGGCGCATTGGTAATGTCCTTGACTCTCAACCAAGAGGTCCAAGGTTCGAATCCCAGTCAAGGCATAAAGGAAGTAAGATACCACAACAGCTTGAGATTTTTTCGGCATTTTTGCTCAGCAATGTTTGTTCCGAAATGCTGGTAGTCTGTAGCTTGATAAAGATATAAATGTTTATTAAATGCGACAATACCAATACGGCATTGGAACCTTCAAGAAAAGAGCGTATAAACCCCTGAAAGGCCGGCAACGCTCCTGTGACCCCCCCGGGTGATGCAGGTGTCCATGGGCGGCGGTGATTACTTAACATCACGTGACCCTCCTGCTCGTTTGCCTCCCTCTGCCATAAAAAATAAATAAATATAGACATGAAAAAGTGCCTTTGAAGACTTTGAATAAATATTTTGTTTTTTTTTGAAATATTCGTATCGTGGATTCAGAATCCCAAAACCCAAATTTCTTTGGGGCTAATTCAATATTGTCTGATTGGTTCCTATATATTTTTATTTAATTATAATCCTGTACATTTTTGCACTTAATTCAACTACACAAGATCATGAATGGCAATCAAGACAGTTGACGCGAATATTAGACATTGAAATGAAACAAATTTAACGCATCCATCTTCCGTGAAGCTGAAAAGTATCCGAAATGTCGGAGCTCACATAGTTACACATAGAGAACTTAAAACAGTATAAAATTCCTTTGTGTGTAGTGATTAAACCGCGATAAAATCCGTTAAATTTGTTTCATTTCAAAGACAGTTGAGTAAAATATAGTGATTGAGTACACTATTATTTATTTATAGGTTTATTTACCATATTTAAAATGTAAACTATATACAAGTAATATGAATTAGTTAATTTTGTGTGATTTCAACGATTTCCTTGACGGCTCTATATGTCTTGTATCGAAAATATGCGCACGCATATTTTGACTGACGTGCAGCTAAGCAAACTGGCGAAGGAGGTTGGCTTACGCTACAAAAATATGAACAGAATCTACTGCACTACCGTCTATTGTGCGGACGAACCGACAGAATAAAGGCCTTAGCAGACTTATCATTTGGAAAGGAGTATCAAAATGGCTTTCTTATCAGACAGATCAGTCCTTAAGTCTACTTCAAGCGAAAATGTAATCACGATTTTTGTTTTTTCCTAAGAACTGTCAGTCTGTTTTGCGAAAAGGATGACATAGGTTACGTTATTTATGTTATTTGTAGCCCAGTGGTTCCTAACTTATTTTGTGTACTGCCCACTTTTAAGAATAAATTATTTATTAGCACCGCCATTTTTCACCTACTTAAAAACCACTAACACAATACCCCAATTTTTTTTCTGGATTCCTTACCGTTACCTTACCTTAAGCCTGCAATGCCCACAAGGGGGCGTTATCGCCCACTTTTCGAAAGTTTACTAGCCCTTCAAATATCATAAATTAAAAATTTTAAAAACCCCCGACACAAGAACTTAAGTAAATTCCCTTTAAAAAGTAAAAAA
>JADGIL010015658.1:0-25079 GCA_020352625.1 Cactoblastis cactorum
GGTGGTTTTTTACAGGCCGGCAACGCTTCTGTAACCCCGCGGGTGTTGCAGTTGTCTATGGGCGGCGGTGATAACTTAAAATCTCGTGAGCCGCCTGCTCGTTTGCCTCCCACTGACATAAAAAAAAAAAAATGGAAATTATTCAAAACTAACTTTCAGCCGCGACTTAGCTCGCGTCAAATTTTTGAGGTGAGGGAACAGAAAGTGGCCACTTAGTAGGGAACAGAAAGTATTACACTTGACTACTCGCATTTCAATACGATGTAAAAGCAAATAGCTGAACACAATGGGTCAGACTTATAACATTATGAAGTAAGATAACAATCGCACCTGGATACCGTCGTCGACGCGACTTGGCTAAAGTTTGCAAACGGTGCAATATACTATTTGCTAGCGTGCGCCCCGGTAGCACTACTGACTAAAGAAACAAACAATCGCATCCGCTTTATATTATTGATAAGTATAGGTGAAATAAGATATATTTTGCTATATTTTCCTGATCTAAAGATTAGTTATAAAACAGGACTTATTAATCACTAGGTCATATTATCACAATATTAAGTAAGTATACGGTGAATTTAGATACGATCATATCTATACATATAATAAAATTGTAGCTGAGCTATCTGTACATGGGAGACATTTAAGAAAAACATATACAGGGGCTCCTTATAGGACCTATATAAATCAAAACTATTGTTTTTAGAATGTTTGTCTGTCTGTTTGTATGTTTCTACGCGCATCACACAAAAACTACCAAACAGATCTGGATGAAATTTGGCACTGCTAGGACTATGCCCTAGATTAAAAGATAGGCTACTTTTTATCCCGAAAAAATGTACAATTCCCGAGGGTTGTAACCGAGCAAGTGGCTGACAAGATATTAGTTCGTAAGTATCCATTGGTTGGACGAAGTCGCGGGCATTAGATAGTCTTACATATGTATCTACATATATGTTATATGTATGTACTTATTTTATGTTATACTTATGTAGATATTTATTAAATATTCTTAACACAATAAACAGTAGAAAACGTGATGAAAACAACATTTGTTTTTAATAAGGTACGAGTACATACTTATGAACCATCAAAACGCATAAATTGCATCACTGACAGATTTGGCTAACAGCCAGAGCCTATATATACGATAATATTACGAGGTTATTGCAATAATTTGCAATTATTATATTATTACAATTTCAGAAACTTTTGCGGTATTTTGCCAACTTAGGTAAATAGAGGTAAAAATTGTCATTTTTGTTAGTATAAGCCAAATTTATATTAAATGCAGTGTGCAAATGTGGATTTGTTTCGGTCAAATGTTGTAATCTAAATAATAACCCCCTTCGAATTGTCATAAAGTAGAATTGTGTCATGTTGGTTCAGTTCCAATGCAATCATTTCTAGAAAATTATGACCTGATAGTGACAAAAAGGGAATGCTTCAACGCTTCAGAGCATGAGCAATAGTTATGTTTTATATGCATACTAGCTTTTGCCCGCTCACATCAAATTCAGAGGGTATAGAAAAAGACAAGAAGCACCTATAGCCTGTGACATTCCAGCTCTTCAATTATTTCTACATAAAAATCACACTAATCCGTTGCTCCGTTTTGACATTAAAAAAGGACAAACAAACACACTTTCATATATTAATATGGATTGCATAACAGCAATGCATATATAATATTACGTATAGTATAACCCATCAATAGGCAAACTCATTATGCCAAATTTTCGTTGTGTTTTTGTTATAACAATATCTACCTTTTAAAACACAAAAAGGTTGTAACAAAATATTTCAGCGTCGGCGTTAGTTATTATAACAATACCTATATTTAGAGTTTAGAATTTCCGCTGTACTAATGTTGATAGACCAAATACCAAATTGATGGAGTAGATATTTATTATGTCAAAAATTGCAAATAGTTTCATATATATTTTTTAAAGAAATCAATGTGATTTTATTTAATTGTAAGGGTAAAGAGTAAGAATATAAATAGAACTCTTTATGAAGGTTGTATAGCATTGTGGGATGTTTTATATTTATTACCAATATACTTACTTACTTAGATTACTAAATAAGAAAAAAAAAATATTTAGAAAGACTTCCATTGATCCTTACTCTATTCAGTTATCAATAAGTAAGATTTATATAAGATATTCTTGAGTAATTATTATTAATATATTGAGCTAAGTTTTGTCACTCACATTTTCAAAGATGACGACTCAATGACATATTGTGTAGATATATTCTTGTTCTTGTCGGTACTGAACTCTTCTCAACTAAATTATTTTTGAATTTTCATTTCTTTTGAATACGTGTATATTTACGGTTTTACCTTGTTTTTTGTCAAACGATTCTAGGTAGTATTCAGGAAGTATCCTATAGGTTATAAACTTATGTTAAAAATAGCAAAATTAACAAGAATCAGTCTTTAAAACGTCGCAGAGTAAAGCAACACAGCAGAGGAGTAAAATAACGTAGTTAGGATAATAAGCAGTACTACTGCAGTAATCGTCCTAATAAAACATATAAGGCAAAAATACTTAATTTTGAATCTTTTTTAAAATTTACTTTTATTTAGTGAAGCATAAGTAGTTACATTTTTGTATATATTCGAATACCCATGTACGTTAATCTAGATCTCGACTTCACCTGTGCGAAAACACATTAAAAAACAAATCAACTCTATCAGCAGTTATACATTAAATTATTAACTATATATATATGTATTCCAATAGAGGATACATTATATATGATTATTTAAATTAAAATCTTGTGCGGATATTGTTATAAAATGTAATTAGCGAGGTAGTTAATTACATTGTATAACAATATCCGTAGGATCAAGATATACCACATTTTATTAGCCTTTCATTATCCATTATTATTTCTATAGAGTAATAATTATTTTTCTACTAGTACTTGTTTCCCCAAAAAATATAAAATAATTAGCAATATCAGATAGGTGTGTGAAATATGAATAAACTAAACTAAGAAAATTGGTGCTATAAAACTACTGGTTGCACTTACACGATGTGCTTCCAAGTATATTAGATCCTAAGGCGATAAAATTCTATAATATCTATGGTTCCCTTATATTACATGAGCGAGCATTACCATAAAGAAAGTAGACGAGATAAAACAGGTGCACATACAAACATAGTTTTAATGAGTTGCCTTGTGAACGAGTCTCTATTCCACTGCATTTTGCCGTTGTCATAGGTCAATGGTAAGAGCATTCAATTTATTTAAGATGGCGATAAATCGACTGGAAACAGATGCATTCTATTCTAAAACAAGTGTACTTATTATGTTCTTTAATGCACTTAAAAAGCTTTCTCGGAATGAGAATGGAGCAGTGAAATGAGACGGTCCAGTATTTGTGATTCTGTGATCTTTTTAAAATAATTATTTTATTGTTTTTCTAAAAAAAAGTCGTTGTGTATTACAATGAAAGATATGAGTTAGCAAATTTAATATAGATTTTACTTTTTGTGTTTTTCATGTTTAGGAGTGTCAACAATCTTAATTACCAGTTAAAGTTGTAACCTCACGTAAAAGTTTGCACCATTTTATTAATCAAAATGATGAGATATACATATATCGGTAAGAAGAGTGTCAATTGTGTAGTCTCTTTTTAACTACTGTAAACTGAAGATTATTTATCATCTAGATTATCTTTGATATTTTTGTCGATCTTCCTTTGGAAACAGAAGAACTCCTTAGTACCGACCGATGTCCTCAAAATACCCCAGAATAGGCTGGTGTTACCCCAGAAATACTTATACTTACTTATATTAATACTCAGTATAACTTTTTTTACAAATTTAACAAAATGAGATGCTTGTTGGTTGAATAGAGAATCTGATATAATGTCACATTGTTAGTCCTATTAGATTTTCTAATTAAATCTTCCTCGAGCCATCGCCATAAAATATTTTCCTAGATACGCTTATGACAATACCATACATTTTCTAGAAGTATCTATCTACCCTTGAAGTCAAGAGCGTAACGTATTTTCTATCATCATTATTTGTTATTTGCTTATTTGAAAAAAAAATTGTTATTAGTATTTTCTTTTCTGACCATTATTCCTTTTGCTCATTAGCTGTCACTTACGCTTAATATGAGGAGTATCTGAATAAAATCCTTTCTTCCTAATTCTCCTTATTTCTTTAATAATAATGTCATGGGCATCTTATGACCGCCTCAGTTTATTTATCATCAGGTAGCTAGCCGCCACTGGTGATCCTAGCCATCACTGAAAACAAAGAATTGTTCAATTTTTATTGTGATATTATCGACATATACTCGCATTTTCGTATTAAGTATATTGTTTTTAAAGCGGACTACAAAGCCCCTGTAAATTGAAATATCTTAATAACACTGTGTTAAAGCTGCAGTGTTTGTTGCGTCTGAGCCTCGCGCCCCACAGTTTAGCACGTCTGTTGCGAAGAATTCTATTTCATATTTACTCTCATGAGATGTTTATTCCAAACAGTTGCCGGTTTATAACCCAACTCTACTGTGTTGCAATTGCAACTCAGCGAATTGGTAATCTAGAAATTGATTGTTTGACTTTAATTGTAATGTTATTCAAACATAAAGTTTGCTGGAAAATTAGCAACAACAATCAAGAGATCCTGTGGAAGTTTTGTATAAGATGACAATACTCTGTTGTTTTTAATGCAACTAGAATCTTTGTCAACATTCCAGCATTTTAGCCACCACGTGTCCGTGTAAGAAACTACAGCGTTTCGTACTTGAATGTAAAAGTTATGAGAAAATCTAAGATATATAGATTTTAATAAATACATTCAACATTTATTATAATAATCAGAATGTCAGCTAATTCTAGTAAGCAGGTTAAAACAATTTAGAGTTTTGGTTCTTGATCCAAGGATAAAACCGACTCATCGCGCAGATTTGGAGGAAAGTGGTCCGTCTACGCTAATTTTAACGTTGTTTTTGCAGGGACAACCCTCGGGAGATACGCAACAAAGCTGAAAAGCAGCGTCGTGACAAGTTGAATCAAACCATCGCCGAACTAGCTTCCATGGTGCCGCCCGTGGTTGCTGCCAGCCGCAAGATTGACAAGACCGGCATTTTGAGACTCACTGCACACTATCTGCGGTCTCATCAATATGGTTGGTTTTTTTACATCATTATCCTTCTATCGTACTTCCTACAACTGTTATAAATACGGAAATTTTCTAAATTCTGAATCCGATGAAGTTTGATATATGATAACATTTCATACACGATATTCCCTAAGAAAGACTCCGGAGTGTATTTAGAAAAATATATTTATATAATATATTTTTCCTCATCTCATATTATTGTCACTTGATCACAATTACATATAACTTGTTTTTATTCTATTTGACTTGTATCCTTTATACAGAAATATTATAGAAATCTACACTAAGATTATAAAGAGGTAAAGTTTATAACTTTGTAATCTTGTTAGTAATCTTCAAAAATACTTAACTGATCATGAAAATTCTTTCAGTATTAGAAAGCTACACTATTCAGGAGTGCTATAAGCTTGATTTTATTATTATTGAACAAAAATTTCAGAAAAAAATAATGGCAGTCAGAAGAAATTGGGCAAGATATGTTTTAATGGTTAAAAATTGGGTCGCCAAAAAATAATTTATTCTCAAAGTGGACATAAAATAAGTAAAGGAACCCCTAGTTTACATACTTAATTGCATCACAAAAATATATTCACGTCCAACGAAGTGGGCACGAGTTGGTTAGCATCCGTTTCAATAAAGAAGTAGAAAAGTTGAAACAATACTAAAAAATTAGAGTGAACATCGCGACTTCAGCTATATACTGTATGGTTATGCTATTAAGTAAAATGAACAAGTAAATCGAGTAGTCCTTGTTTTACTTCAGTGTTTCTAAAAGTATACTGATTTATTTAAAAAATATATTAATTTTTTGTACAGCTATTTTGAATCAAACTTTATAGAGATAATGATTTAATTTAAATTAAATTAAAAAAAAAAAATATGATTGATCTTTTAGAGATATTTAAAAAAACATTTTATTATAAAGTATAAATCTATATATGTTATAACCTTGTCATCCCATTTAGTTGTCTTCGTGACTCATGTATCGTCATTGAAAGGTTGAGTACAATGCCTCTAATTTTTCATTTTATAATCTATTGTACTGAAAACAAACAAAGTATGAATTATATTTCAATTTCTCGTGGCGATCTTTACAGTTGCATTGTAAGCTTACTGGTTAACGAATCATTTTACTACATATCGGTAAATTACAATAAAACAATAAGTACTAATTATACTTATCCACGAAACTTCCATTACTTTTATTCATAGATTGTTTGGATAAAATATTACCTACTTCTTTTCCGGAATCAATGTTTTCCCTTTTGAATATTTTATGTCTATGTAAATGCGTTCTTCTCTCTCGACAGCAGCTGATAATTTCACTTATAAAGTACGAGTTCTTGTCCGTAGCTTCGCTCGCGTTTAATTCGGGGGGCCGGTGAATAGAAAGAGACAAAAAGTGACCAATGTCACTATCCAGTCTTTCAACTAACTTCACATAAAAAACACACTAATCTGTTGTTCAGTTTTAACGCAAACAAACACACGTTCACATTTATTAGTGTGGATTTACGAGGTTTGCACGTTCTAACTCGGTATATTATGTAATTTTTTAGTGTCCTGTTTCTATATAGTTTGTAGAATTATTTCGTCGAGATAACCTTTGGATGTGGCTTAGAGTTGGCTACAGTATAATTAGTTAACTCAGTAATTATTAGACCAATTAAGTTCCCTCCCGATCTATTTGTTTATGAAAAAATCTAGTTATTTGATTTTTCTTATTTGTATATCTAAATTTTTGTCGTTAAGTATAGCTAACCAGAAATCGAATAACATGTGAACAACCCAAATACAGAAATATATTATTAAACCTTTAATTTTTCCTCAGTTATTACAGACTCCGGCCTTAAAAAAATTTCGCCGAAACATGAAGTATGAAGTATATTGACATAAAAGATTTTAGTTCGAGGGTAAAAACTAATATGTATTTGTTATCAAAACAAACAGTGCACTATTTACGCAGTACCTATCTTGCCCCAGATACCTTTGCATTGATTTCTGAATAATTTATTAGATTCGCGGCATTCCTTGGATAATTATAATGAGACGGAATGCTCGCTCCACCGAAGCCTCCATTACGCTAAGCATTATGCGACTAAATGCAAACAACAATATGTGCTTTGTATTGTAGACAGTCGCATATCAGTATGGCATTGTGTTGGGTATCATAAAAAAATGTCGTGATTGATGTACTGCTAGGCTATTAACAATTAAATAATGTCTTAATTTTTAAATGTGAACTATTTGATTTTATTTTTTTAGACATTGTGACACCGTAAAAATGCAGTAGATCCTCACTAAAATTCCTTGGAAAATTTTCTAGGAAGCTTGAGACAAATGGCTTGGCTTGCTATTATTTATTTATCGTCAACGACTTAAACAAGAAGTTGTCTTTTAATTTTTGAGCCATATTTAATACAAGACAACTCGTTTAATTGTTCTGGTAATAAAGATGGTGCACCTACTTATGTAAAACCTTGATGTAATAGAATACTTAGATAAATATATGATCTAAAGAATACAATTATTAATTATAGGTAGTAGGGAAGCCTAAGATGCTAATTGGGAATTTTCTCGAGCATTAGTGGGTATTTGTAGATTAGTTGGTAGAAAGTACAATGAAAAAAGTTTATTATATAGCATTTGAGCTCTCCTGCTTATTCTGTGATATAGCAATAGCTACAAAACATCATAGTTTATGGTGTAGCTGATTGGACAACAAGCTATTTATTTTGTATAATACTACTACTCTTATACCATACTTATTATTGTTAACTGTTATTTTAAATATCTCGGGTTTTAAACGGCGTATCAAGATAAAACTAATGCTTTATTTTATTTTAGGCCTTCTAGAATATAACTGTGAAAACCGCATCAAATTCCATCCAGTGGTTTTTATGTGATGAGCGTACAAATATGCAGACTCACAAAAATTAAAAACAATAGTTTCGCCTGCTGTTTGCCCTATAAAGACCCCTCGTAATGTTTTCTCTTTAATATCTTCTATGTACAGGCATAGTCCAGTTACAGTGTTATTATACGTATGTTTCATAGTGCTTCGAGAACTGAGTCATCGAATTAGAATATTAATTAATGAATAGACGCGCTTGTATTAAAACGACTAATCATTTTGCAATTTATTTATAACATGGTCGGTCACATAGTTGTAGATTACAGATACATATATTTTGTTCATATTCACAAGTAGCCAAATAAATTTACTGTATTTTAAATACTTATTTATTGATGATTATAACTGTTCCATTTTTCAAATAATAATTTTCATTTAATTTACGATTCTTATGTCAGTGTTTCTCCATACTTGAGGCAGGTTTTCAGCTTCATTAACTCCTCTCAGTCCTTCTGCACCCGAAATATTTCTCCAATCTACAGCCTCTTTTTTCGTTCTCATGCTAGTCTTTTTTTATCAGAATTATATTTAGCCATCTGAATGGTTGTCTATCAACACTAATACATCCAGAATCTATTCAATCGTTGTTAAAGTCCTATGGTTGTTGACAATACCTTGCCACAACCGCACACCAGGTTATATATCCACGTTCCTTGGTATTAGAAAATAGAAGGCGAAGATAACATTTAACTCAGGAAAACTTTTGTTTTCATCGATCGACCCAGCTCATAAACCACACGGAGTGCATTCTATTCCTAGAACCCACTCATAACTACAATTGCACATTGTTCATTTGCACTTTGTCATTGCATTTTTTATATATGTACGTTACTAGGTATATCTAAATGATGCAAACTGGTAGTAAAGCTATTGAATAATAATAGGTCAACAAAAAATTAAACACAGTAAAGACAAAAAATATCCATGTTAGCGAAGTCATCATTTTAATGTAATTCAATAAATATTGAGTAAATAACAGACAGGAGTGTTGACGGTTCTCTATCAGTGTTGAATGCAGTCATGCGAAGTAACGTGAGTGCACGCTAGCACGTGCTTGGCCATGCTTTTGAGGTAAGGGTGCTCACGCATATACCTAATACTCAATTTATTTTTAATCCATTATTAACTTGCATTATGTCAAATTTGAGTATTACCAGTCTGTCTAAAGATTCAGTTGTCTTAGAATATGACGTAATCCTTAATTAAATAAATATAAATCATCAAGATGAAACAAACGCTATATTTTAAGTTAGATCTTATACAATACAACTGTCTACAATACAATACAACCGTATCATAATCCATTCAGTAGTTTTGGCGTGATACGCGTACAGACTATACGCGTATACGCAGACTGAAAAAATGTCTAAAGAAGATCGTTTCGGCTTCTATAGGCCCTGAAATGAAGTTCGAAAGAAAAAAGTTTTTTCCATAATTTTTATCTGTTATTGTTATTTTTTTTTCTGTTAATAAATCAGTAGCAATAATAGTAAGCAAAAATGAAACGTTTTCTTAATAGTAGACGCTTTAGAAATATTGAAGCGATTGCCGGCTTTTCTATTCAGTATTATAAGTATTCCTTATCTAATTAAATCCGTATGTTAATTTTGCCATTTTATATAGATTAAAAGTGTACTGTATAATATATGAATCAAATAAATACTATAAAATACATTATAGATTTCAAATTATACACCGCTATATAAAGAGGTAATGTTTTTTACTTTGTTATTTTATTATTAAAGCCCAACGAAGTGGGACCGGTCAGCTAATTATAACATAAAACGCTTATACTTATATTCAAAATGTATTATGACTTTTGACAACAGCATAACATTATTAGTTTCTGTCCTCAACCTTGTGAACTTGAAGTATTGTTTAATTATTTTAACTGGCACTTTGCCATCAAAGAGTTAATTGATTATTTATTATCAAATTTACAAAGACATTGTTTGCAACATGCAAAGTATTTATTTATATGAGGATGATGATAACTAAATTATGTGTTAGCTTATTTTCATCGTACACACATACGTAGCGGCACATCTTTCTTTCCTGGTAGATAGACTGTGCCAAAAGTCGAAAGACTAAAGGTTGTAGTTGTGTTGTGGAATTCAAGTTATAAGCGATAAACGCAAAAAAGCTTAAATTCCTCAGAGGCCGGCAACGCTTCTATGACCTCTTGGATGTTGCAGGTGTCTATTTGCGGCGGTGATCACCTAACATCACGTGACCCGCCTGCTCTTTTTCCTCCTCCTTTCATTAAAAAAAACCAGAGTCGGCAACAGGTTGCTAGCGCATCGCCCGAAGGATTCTTAATTTATGTGTCCCTTAATTTATTTTCATTATATTTCTCCTAAATCAGTCACCGTGATTGGCAACAGGGGGGCAACATTGGCATGGGTGGCTGAGGGTTAGAGACGTGAGTCTTCGGGGCGCGTAGTCGTGTTATTTATTATTATTATCTTATCGATCGTTATTAATCATTCATTTGTCACTCGATTAAAAAATAATGTCCCTTCCTATCTTCCCACAGTATTCGGAGACTCAATAGGTCAAGGCTCTCAGGAATTCAGCCCCACAGCGCCCCAGGTGGTGCTGTCGATGCTCAATGGCTTCCTCATTACCACCACTTACAAAGGGTTGGTGGTCGTCGTCTCACAAAATGTGCAACAGTATCTTGGATATACCGAAGTAAGCATCTAAATACCTTAATAAAACGAATATTTTTTGGATACATATGTTTTGAGATATCCTAATAAAATATAGTAAAATCAACATGTTAACACGAAATCCCACAGTAACGGAGCTCCGGGCGCAAATAGACTTAAGTAATTATTTAAAACATATCAAGAAGTTTTATATAGCGAGATTTCAATTACTTCTTTTACATTATATAGAGGTATACTCTATAATGAGCCAAAAATTATACAAGTACATTAAAAAATTGTATGATATTTACCTATGCTTATTTTAACGTATCAAATAAATTTAAATGATACTACGTAACACCAACTTTTATTGTAATAGAACAGTCATTTCCCAAAAAAGCCATTGATTCTAGCTGGAACTGCTGGGTCAGAGCATATTCAACATAGTCCACGAAGACGATCGCCAGATGATGAAAGAGTCGCTGATGCCGAAGAGCCATCTATTGGGAGCTAACGGAGAACTTCTTATTCCTGATGAGCCCAATGGGAAGAAACTCGTAGCTGAGGTTTTGGCCAATGAAAAACGCGATTTTATTGTTAGGTAAGAAATGATTACCATAAATTTCGTAAAGTCGTGCGAGCAATAAACCTGTACTTCAACTGTGTGCTTTTTTTCAATTGAAAGCCTTAATTAAGCTAAGGGTGGGAAATTTCTCCTAAGCCCCATAAATTAGAATTCAATCATTACGGTTATTGACAAAATTCTGTGCATTTAACAATGCATCTTTGCTCCATCTACGTCTATGTTCTCTCTTCTTCCTTACTTACAATAATGTTGAAAGAAAGAAAGTTTATTTGGATAAAATTAATGTTGTTAGTTTCTATATCGACGTTAGTTTATCCCTGACTCAATCTGTTTCCCATTTGTTTTTAGTTATTTCCTAGCCAAAGGAAATACGTGGGAATGTGTGATGGGTCTATTAACAATCTGCTCCAGCTTCAGTGGAGTCATTCTGTTTCTTTAGAAAAAAACAATATTTTTCCTTTTTTTATTTATGATAATTATATTTCTTTATATAAAGTCTGACAAAGATGAATTTAATTATTTGTAATCAAATTTAAAAACTTTTGTTTGCTTGAATTGAGTATACATTTTGTATCGGGTAACAAACACCTTGATGTCATACTTTTTACGGCTGCGCTGGCGCCAGTATGAGGTCGTTTGTTTACGTAGTACGTACGTAAGTATTTACTACTAATATTTCTTTCAACACTCTTGTCTATTATTTTCCATTACTAAATTAGTAATTAGGCATGCGACTTACCTGTTGCAAAGCTGTCAATGCAATACCAAAAGTAGTAAAACAAAATGTCGCCTTTGTAAAGTTTTATCATGGACTAATCATTATTATGATTGTTTTTATTATTTGTTATATGTTTCATTGAGAAATTAGTTATTCAAAGAGAAATTGCACTCTAACACAAAAGCTTGAACTTGCATAACAAAAGGTTGACTCTCAGAAAATGCTTTAAGCAGTAAGTCCGTCTATTATACTTTTACAATCTGTAATTATTTAATAAAGATTAAAGAAATAAATAAATAAACAAACAAATAGGTATCACAAAATTGGATAGGTGTTTTAACTACTTAAGAAAAATACTGGGTATGTACGCTTTTGAATAATAAATATTAACAATTTTTAATTAAAAGTTGTTGTTATGGTTTTTAATTCAGTGCTCATTTTCTGTTTATTGTTAAATTTAAATGCATTTCCTAAATGACTCAATTTATAACGTAAAAACCAATTAACTTACATTGACATTCGCATTGATAAAAAATCTATTTTAATTTGCTAGCATATTAATCAATTCGTGGCCATTGCAGTGCTAGAGTCAGCATGTTAATATTAAGTAAAGCCAATGACGGGACTATCACGTCATTTAAAATTGTTAAAAAGTTTAACGTAGTCAACCAAAGTGAATGACGCAATGAATTGATTATAAATCCGCGGTGTTACAGTAAACCTATTGTTTATTAATTTGTACCTATGTCATATTAGTCAAGATTCATACACACAAACGTACAATAGAACATACGGGTTGCGTGAGATTCAAATTTTCGCAATCAACTTTGCGGTGTATTTCCTCAGATTCAAGAAGTTGGGGCAGCGCTCGGAACCTAGTCAATATGTGACCTGCCATGTGGAGGGGTCCCTTCGAAAGTCGGACCGGGCGTGCCGCGGTTACAACCGCTGCTGTCAAATGGTGCGACGCGCACGCGCACGTGGTGACAACCCCTGTTCCAGCGGCAATGACATCGTGAGTTCCGTATCTTACCATCATCATCTTAGCTAGCCAATTGCTGGGCTTAGGCCTCCCCTCTTACGAGTTACCTCCCAAGACTATATATTTATCTTGCCCAAGATTATATATTACTTTCCTTTTAAACAAATAATGTCGGCCGAAAATAGTGGCTCCATTCTATTTTACCATTAGATTTTAGCATTCAAAGATATTTTTGTTATTCCATCCAGTTTTTACGATACACATTTTACAAATGACAAATAAATATGTACTTATTAGAAAAAAATATTCATGGCAATGGAAAATAAATTAACTAATTGATAATTTTAACCTTCGTCGTTTAAATAGAACTGGAAAAGTAAGGAACTCATAGTTACGTTTTAATGCAAATTTTTTAATCAATAATAACATAATACAATCATTATTGTGAATATTATCTCCTATATATACATTTCGTATTGCTGGTCACCTGTTGATAGTCAATAATTAACAACAGTCTTAATACTTTGCAAGATTTATTAACCTAATATTTCTCGTCAGTTAATTTTGTTGGAATGGTAAACGTAAAATTATTCATGAAGATTGAAGAAATCCATTTAACTATTTTTAGCAATACGTAAATGGATTAGTTTTGTTTTTCATAACAAACTTTATTAATCCCAAAAATATTGATAGCTTTTTAAAAATAACGAAGTTATCGCAGAATAACGAATATAATTTATGTTTGTATAATTCGAAAAATTTGATAATTTTTTTTGCTACATTGGAATTTTTACCATAAGAGCCATACCGTTGAAATCATGTCTCATATTTATGTAAGAAGCAAACGCCTTTTAATTACTTATGGGAATAAGAGGAATTCGGTGTATAAACATGATTTATCAATCCAGAATATTAATCCCGCGGAAATGGCGAAGCTTGTTTGCAATCCGTATTTCTAAATGTCTAAATCACCCGAATTGTAAGGTAGATATTATATAAATATATGCATAATCAGTTTTCTGTGCGTTAATACCTGCGTAACGTAAGTCGTCATAGCCATGGCGAATCTAATACGCTATGACGTATACTAAAATCGAACTATTTTTTTACCGCACACTGCCGCCAACTAATCGTAGATCGATATGTAGTATGAAGTAAAGTTGCATATTATTAACTATTATGAGGCCTTTTGTATTAAATTAATCTATTTTGATTTTTGATAAAGTGCCACACAATATAGATCTAGGTACAACCTGTAAACAAGATGAATCTCAGATTCATATCATAGTTTTATTTCCGATTTCCGTCACCGTTCGTCGGTGGTTTAATTTCCAGGTCTTCCGTTTTTATTTCCAGGTGTTCGTCGGTATAGTGCGACCAACAACGGAGACTTTTCAGACGGAAAGTTCGATGGAATCTTTCCGGATGGAGTATCGCACGAGGCACTGCGTCGATGGCCAGATTATCCAGAGCGAGCCTCGTATTGGCCTTGTGACTGGCTACATGATAGAAGAAGTCACCGGAGTTAATGCACTCAATTTCATGCACAAGAATGACGTCCGATGGGTCATCATTGCGCTGAGGGAAAGTTAGTATATAATATTCATTGCTGACTTATTATTCAATTCATTTTTTATTTACTATTAGATTTCAATTTCCTATTGTGCAGTATATCACATTTGCTTTATGCAGTGGCTATAGTACGTATAATATGGTAGGGTATTATGAAATATCGAACAAAACGACAAGCTAGTTTTTTTGTTTTAATATTGATCAGGAAATCATATCCTACAATTTATTCATACTGCAGATATATTTTTAGCCCAAGATTTACCTAATAATGATGCAATTTTTACGAATAAGCTTTTTTATTACTAAGAGAATTCATATTTTTGGGTACTGAAATTTTAGTCGTGGAATCAGACGCATAATTAGCTCTTCTATATGCACTTTACCGTTTTCATTGTTGGCACGCTCAGTATAAAAACATATTTTTGATCATTCGAGGCTTTTCTGGTTCCTTCTGCCATAGGCTCGCAGTTTACCGCCATGCGATAACATGTGTGTTTAATTTTATTACTTTTAAGTTTACTTGTGCACCTGTCATAAAAGTATAATGTCCAATGTACAAATGCCTCTTATAAGAAGCGAAAACTATTTTAAATAAAAGCTGTCTGTATGTATATTTGTAGAAGCTTGACTCAAAAACTACAGAACGAAATTTAATGCGGATTTCACAGTTGTATCATAGAAATTCTAACATAAAATCTGACTTAAGTTTCACTTTCATACACCGCTTAGAACCAGATATATTATAAGTAAAGACAGGTACTAAGTTATGTGCGGTCTCATACGCGGACATTAGCTAGTATATCAATAAACAAAAATAGATTTCAACTCAGCTATACTGAACGCATATAATTAGATGTTACCTACAATCGTACCACATGTTTACTCGATGCACATCTGCGACTATCTATAAATTATTATTACTTCAGATAACCACTTTCTAATTTTCCATTTGCTCCGCGTAACTACAGTTATACTCGGGTACTGATTTTATCAGGCAACACGTATGTTTGTTTGTTAATAATTCATATGATGATGGTGATTTTAATGATACTGTGCGCATTCAATTGTCAACCTGTGTTTATCTATTGTTACTGTTTATTTTTGCATACAATCCCTTTGATATCCATAAGTCACAGTCGCCACACAGGGCTTTTCTTTAATTAAAGACAACTACCTAAAATACCCTGATACCACCCAGTAGGCATTAGGACCTATGTAATTACTTATTATTTTATTTTTACATCAATAAGTATATTTTAGTACTTTACATTGTTAATTAATATTTCACATAGAAACGACTTAGTGTTCATTTAATCTGACTTATAACTAAACAAAATTTTAAATAAGTATAATTATTCGTATGGTTTGGAAATTGTATAAACTTTAATCATACATTTGTTTACATACACTTTTGTTTTAAATACATCTTTCTGTTAGAAACAATGTTGCCGTAACTTAGTTTTACAACTGTAACTGTTTATATGCATAGCGCATTATTTCATCTCATATGCAATGAATTAATTCATATTTTATTACATTTCTAGTCTTGTTAGGATACAATAGTTATGAATTACCAGATTATTCGTAAAGTAAGAAGATTCCGTACTTCGAAGGTCACTTTTGTATCCATGCAGAAGAAGTGATTTATATCAATTTGTAAGTTTGTTGCATTATTCGCTTAATTCCTTTTTTGTTTATTTTCAGTGTACGACCAAAACAGACTCTTTGGTGAATCTTGCTACCGTCTTATGACGAAAAACGGCCAGTTCATTTATATGCGGACCAGGGGTCGCCTTGACGTAGACAAAGACTCAATGGCCGTTACAAGTTTTGTGTGCACGAACACTGTAGTTGAAGAGGCAGAAGGCAAGCATTTGATCAAAATGATGAAGAAGAAATTCACTCTGCTGGTAAATAATAACGAAGATCCTCCTCCGGAAGATGATACAGTTGAGGTAAATATATTGTTATTTACTAGTGAAATAATATCTTGCGGTTTCAACCACGCTACTCTAAGCATAATAATTTTACATTGATTTATTTACATTGTTATATAAATGACATAATAAAAATTACAATATTACGGGATTGATTGAGTGATATGGAGACACTACTTGTAGTGGTGTGGAGCCTGCTGTTGCTTTGTTAGCCTGCTGGATTAAAAAGCTTCCTTATTACCTAGTAAATATTTTTTTATTGGATCACTTATAATATGCCTGAATGTTTTTTTACAGAATTCTAACACAGAAAATAACCAGATTTTACCAGTAGAAGATCCGCGACAATTGGAAAAAGTTATCTTACATCTCGTAACCAACTTACCATCGCCTCCATCCGACGACCTTCCCAACCTGTCTCCCGATGGCAGGGATACTTTATCTCCGCGCCTAGCAATCATACCGCCCCCAAAGAAGAGAATAGTCAGTGCCATAGAAAAAATATACAATGTTTTAAATACGTTTTCTAAACCTCGGATAGTATCGTATAAATCATTCGACGACTCAAGCAGCGTAAGCAGTGTAAGCAGCACTCAAATCTGTTCATCAACGATTTCTAATACGACTGAATCTCCGCCACCGGGCGCTTTTATTCCGACATACGCGGAAAATACTGCTTCGAATCTTGATCCCACATTCAATAAAATTTGTATGCGACCGAGTTCAGACGACAGTTTTATATACGACGTTGGTAACAATATCGTAAACCAAATATCGAGTAGTCCTGATTCGATCTCTTCATCGGCTTCTATATCGTTTCTTGAAAATCCTAAACCTATCCTCGTTCAAGAAGATCTAAAGATCCAACTTACTGCTTCACATCAAAAAGACGGCAGTACAAACAATGAGGATGATTTTATGAAAATAGGAATGATGACTGGTTTAAAAAGACAGAGGGAATACAAAGATGTCAAATTAATCACCAAAAAGAAAAATATAGATACAGCAAAACTTGGAAATAATATTGATCAAACTTTGGATCATGAAAGCCCTTCTTTCGACTCGTTATTTGTTGACGAATGTAAGTTAATTATAATTAATTTTTTAACACAATATATCCTTAGCTTTCAGTTGTACTAATAAATTCGTAAACTTCAACCAAGTTGACACCCTATTTGGGTACATCAAAGTTATTTATGACTAAGGAAACTTTCTTCTGACATTTTAGCAGCAATGTTTGTACGATCATATCACACCATCTACACTATAATTATATAATACTAGCTGACCCAGGCCCACTTCGTTGGGCGTTAATCCTATAGTATATAGTTATTTTGTTTTCAGTTCTGCGACCATGATTTTGTTGACTTAGTTCTTTTCGACCCCTTTTACCCCTAAAGAAACAAAATTCGGAAAACCCCCTGATACATGCCTTTGGTTATTTTTGATAGAGAGCATTCGTGGCAAATTTTAATTCGATCAGTAAAGATTTTTTTTCCATACATTCTTTGACACCCCTTCTCACCCCTTCAGAGATTGTTGATTGTAAATTTCTTTCTTATCTGAGCACTACGTGATAACATAATATTGTTGTCTTTCAAGTATATAGCTTCTATGGTTTGGGCTGGGCGTTGATGAGTCAGTCACCCTTGTTCTTTTATGTATGTATAATACTTATACATCATCAGCGTCATTATCTACCCATAGCTAGTTAAAGCCAAATGTTACTGTTTTTAATAGAATTCGTTTATTTTCAGTGCTTAACACATCGTTCTCTCAGATCGACTCACTCGAGCAGACTATTACAGATCCATCCTTCCCAGATTTATTGGTGAGCTGATTTAGAATTTCATATTAAATATAATTGGCTCAATTATTTTCATGCTGAAATTAGGAAAGTTATACAAAAGCAAGCAATTAAATAAAAACAATTAGAAAACTCCCGACACAATATGACAAACACACATGTTACCGCTCTTTTTGTGTCGGGGGTTAAATACACCTAAAACATTTTCTATTAAGCAAAAATAATATTCAAAGGAGTCACAGGCAGAATAACACACACACACGTCAAACTAATAACACTTCTCTTTTTGTGTCGGGGGTTAAAACATATAAATAAATATGCTTTAAAAATTTTATATTTCTGGCCGTATTTTCATTATTAAACCTTTCCATAGTTTTATGCTTTAAATAGACTATTTATCGAAAATAAGTAAATCAAATGAGATAGATAACTAATGTGATTTTGTTTTAAAAGACAATTAATATTTTCAGATCTCAAAGGAGGTGCAGGACATATTGGGTGCGATTGACAGCGTTCCCAGCGACGACCAAGTGACCTAAGCGACTCTGACAGAGTAATCTCCTCGCTACCGAGTTTTAAATACAACTAATAAAAGTTTTGACAAACAAACTCGACGAACCTGCAAAATATTTCTATATAGATTATAGAATTTTTGTCATCCAGAGATCTCTTTATTATTATTAACATTAACATATCTAATAAAAATATATTGTAATTAATAAGTTTAATATATAAGTCATGTAAAACACCCATTTATGATATTTATTACGGGTCTTTTTAGTAGTCGATAGCATATTGTATTGGTCGTAGATTCGAATCACACTGGAGGTAACTTTGTGAAAACAGTTATTTCTAGTCTGGTTAGGATACTTCGAGTTAAATCAATAATTGATTATCTAAAAAGAAACATGATGCCGTGATTCAGAAGGCACGCTAAGCAACTTAACTGAATGTTCTAAATGTTTAATTATTTAAATCCATATAAGTAAGTTATCTATACAGTCATTCTGTAGCTTGTAATTTTTATAATGTAATTTTTCTTTTTTCATTTAAATCCGTTTTTGCTCTTTGATATTTATATTATTAAAAACTCACAAATCATCTATACTCACTTTAAATTTACACACACATATTAAGCTAGAAAATATGAGTAAAAACTTAAATGTAGAATGTGTGTGTGTTTAATTTAGCTACGTGTTAGCATAAACTTTATGACACTTAAATGTTACTCATTTAAAAATTCGCTGCCATATGCGTTTTGATTTTTTGGTATGAATGGCAAAAATAAAATCATATCATGTGTAGTCCGCGTGACTTTACAAAAAGCAGCTTTGTATGAAAAAAATATTATGGGCCTTAGTAATAACCAAATTTTTTGAAAGCGTAGATATTTAGAAGGTTGGGAAGAATAATATTTGTACCTAGCAGTGGCCACAGATAGATGATAAATAATCAATGCTGTTCATTATTAAAATAAGCACATTATGGAAACATCCAGTACTTACATATATTTTTGAGGCCATAAAGTTAATTTTGGAATATTTTTTAACACGGAATTTATCCATGATGACAGACTAGTCACAAAAAAAGATACTTATATGAACCATATGTCTTTCTATAATATTTATTTTTGGATGAAATATTTGTACTAATAGAAAAATAAGTATAAACGAATCATTTTTTAAAGTTCATTTTTTAAAGTTATATTAAAATGTATGTAAGAGTAAGACTGAGTATTGATTTAATGGTTGATTTTTTTTATATATCACTTAAGCATATAGTTAATATATTATATACATAGCATTTTGTAGGTGAATATAATTTTATTCATTATCTAAATTTTATAAAATATTAAACTAGCAGAAGTTATTTAATATGTTATATTCAAAAGATGACACTTTTTCGCGTTAGATATGTGTCACAGCCATTAAGTTTAACTAATTAGCCGTTCAAAACGATTAGTGAAGAGGCTAGGTTGTTGGTGGTGGACGAGAGAAACGTCTAATTATTCGCTGGCTGCAACAGATACATTCAATATTAAAGTTTTTTGAAATCTTCATTTACATATACTATCTTAATAATGTTATATTTAACAATTAAGGATTGTTTTTGTTATATCTACATGTATGTATTAGGCATTTGTGTGCTCTAAGCGTAAAACATATAAAGTATATTTTACTCTCTGAATAATTACCGCGTAAAATTTTCTCTCCACATTTTAGGACATTCTGAATAGGTGATAGAATAACATTTTATTCCTGAATTTAAACTAACAAATTCTAAACAACTTCTTATGAACATTCAACTGGTAATTATGTCGTATCCTTATCCATAATTTTACCAATATTTTACGAGAAATTAGAATTGTAAAAGCAAAGCAAGAAAATTTCATCAATATTTCGGCATGGACTAAAAGTACCTACCAGTATTTAAAAAAACTGTCAAAGAAATTTCGAATTTTCTATTCTGAGTTACCAATAATTCTCCTTGTTTTCTTACTTCTTGAATAGTTTTGTTATACTCGTAGATAATAAGTATCTTGCCAAACAATAAAACCGATTTTGTATATAATTAATAATTGTATTTCTTTTTATAATGTGGAGCGGTAGCTCGAATATTATATTAATGTTCATGTGCAAGTCCTTAGATGTAGTTTTAGGCTAGTATATGCTTTTGGCAATATCTACAATTCTACATGTTATAGATATTATCTAAATGTTATATCGATAGTTTTAGATTATATAACTGACATGGCATGTAACAGATTTCTTTCTCAACTCTTCGTTCCGTAGTTTTATCATTCAAAGTTCTTTACTTCTTTCAACCAGTGGCGGTGCAAGGTCTAGAAAAATGTTGATAATGTTCGTTCCGCGAAGCCCTCTGATGGTGTAAGTGGAAGGATTTATAAATGAGTTGCACTTAAAATTTCCGAAGGATTCTCTTATCTTTAATTTTTTAAAATACCTCCTTGTCTGTTACTTCTGTATTTTAAAAAAATATAGGTCTTTGAGTCGCGAGGCCCACTGCACCGCGAGGCCGTGGACGGTGTGGGTCATGCACGCCTCTGCGTTCAACCTTTAAAAGAATCCTTAGAATCAAAATCCGTACATAAGTACGAGTATTAGTACCTACTATATAGGCTTAAAAACATTTATATTTATTTTGTAGATTGATCCCAATCTACTTAATTCCAACAACTAATTCCACTGGTTCAACTCACATTCATATTCTATTTCGATTGGTTACTATTGATAATTAATTTAAGACCAGTACTTATCCGTTTGGAATAGACTTGAAATTTGATTTGAAACTAGTAATACTACTAGTAGTCGAAAGTATCGATTCTACTGATTTTATTGGAACTATCAATAGTTTATCGAAACGCTATCGACAGTTGGTCTATTCAGCACAACACTTGTTAAAACAAAATATATCAGTGGCATTAAATAGGAATACATCATTCTAAAAGGATTTTTCGTGCTCAACGTACTTTCTCATTCAAAATCCATCCAAATATACACTTAGGTATAATTTAGTTATATATTTTTTTACCAAATTTCCAAACACAGAGGTAGACATTTGTCTCTATAGATGATTTACTAAATTAATGATAATTGATTTATGAACCGATATTTGGAATATTTATATGATGTCTGAGTATATTATCTACTTACCATTACTTGGTATACTTACAGAGCAAGCAGCATAACAAGCGAATTTATACAATGCCTGTAACTGGTTCCGAAACTGTCGTCTCGTTCTTGTAGCTAAGTACTTTATATACATATGTGGGTTATTGTAGAAATAAAACTTTTCTTGTCACTAGAATTAGTGATTTTATTGAATTTTTTGACGACATTTAGATTTTAAAATTGACAACATCCAGATTTCATAAATTGAAGTGCCCTTTGAAGAATTATAAATGTTGGTTGACTGAATTTCTTTTAAGTTGTCGGAAAAATATTGGTAGACTAGTCTTATAGACTTTAATCACGTTTATAATTCTTCTTAGGACACACGACTAATTTCCAAATCACCTACTCACTACTAAAACTAAAACTCCCACGTTCTCATATTTAGTCTAGAACTTAGGAATAAATATATATAATTTAAAGTTAAATTTTGGTAAATAAATAACAGATCCACCCTGACCTGTGATAACTTGATACAATCTGTGAGACCAAAGAGTGTCGCTAGACTTGTGGATTTTTAAGAAGAGTTATGAAATGATCCTGCTAACATGATGTTCCTTACACTATTCTTGAACTCTGATTCCAATGGAATCAATTTCTAAACTCTCTTCTAAATTTCTTACAATTCTAGTAAGGGTGGAATGTGGCGACATAATTAATTGAATTGAAGAATAACTGTGGGGGAATTAATCTTTATACAGGATGGCCCAATCTTGTTCGCAATTCACCAAGTTTAAATTTCTTCTATTTCATTATAATGATATCCGCATAATTAAATACTTTACATAAGTACAATTTAGTGACTGATATTCCTCTATCTGTATAAAGAAATGTTTTATAATTTTGATACTTCATTTTCGTATACCAGACATATTTTCCTATCATTTTCCTTTTTAATACCATACCTAGTTTTATACAATTACTGATGATAATTTTAATATCACAATCTTTAACATTCCATCTTCAACACAACCACATAAGTAAATACAAATACTTACACTTGTTAAAACTAATAATGTTTGTAAGCAATTTAAGTTATTGGTATTTAATTGATTCTCCAAACACTTATAGACTCATTCATTTCTGATTTCAACAAACCGATCACTCCCATATTTCTTAAATTTACAATAATTACACGCTTTATCCACATATCCCTTAATAATAGATACATTGAAATACTGAGATCCCTATTGAGGAATCTACTTCGTACTTACACACATGGCTCATCCTGTATGTTCAGTAACATCAAGTAAAACTAGAATTAAAAATCTAGATTATATAAATAAAATATACAAGTATACACAACAAAATATGAGATAATTAACCAATTCTTAACCTAATCTTCGCAAATAAATTACTAATGATCCTAAAGAATTTTGATTTCATTTTCGGCCTAGACAATCTAACAAAAATAAACTCGAGATAAGCAGCTAAATTACATTAAGATGGGCAAAAATCTACTATAACATGAAATGGATTCGCGAAATCTTCAACGGCTTTTGAAAAATTAATCTCTCAATCAAAAAATATGAGTGTATCTAGTGAATGCACGCAGTTAAATATGCATGTTCTTCATATTGGTAATATTTTGATTTCGAGTTTAATCTTCTGAGCAGGGACCGTTGGATTTAAGCGAATTTGCGCTTCCTCACGCTGGGTTCGCGACCGCGGCCGGAGCGGCGGTGGCGCTGAAATAAAAAAAATATTTTGTCACCAAATTATATATAGGTAAATAAATCCTAGTTACTGAGATCAAAAAAGCTATAAAATGTACTGAACTGCTTCAACTAGAAGGTATCAGAGTTCCTAGATCTAGAAGTAAAAAAAATACTGAGTGTGTAATTGAAGTACGTGATGATTGCACGTGTAAGTGAATAGTTTTAAAACAACACAACTAATATAAATAGAAGGTAATGAGATATATTCAGATTCATTGAGACACAAATGCCGAATAGCAGGCAAAATAAGAGCTTACAGTCACCGCCACTCAGGACCAGTCTTGGAGCCGCTCAACCTCCTTCTTCTTGAACAACAAGACGGTCTCTTGCTTGAGACGCTCGGTAGCAGCAGAAATCCAGTCAACTTCTTTGTCGACCACCTCAGCCAAGTGTTTCTGCTCCTTCAGTTCTTTTACCATTTCTGTTATATAAATGATAATTTTGTCAGAGAATACCAGCGTTTGATAATACACATACTTATTCTTTTGATCTCGTAGTAATATCACAGAAACTCGAAAACATACCCTCCAACTCAAAGTAGGTAGCCTCCTCCAGGAGCAAATCGAATTCGTTAAAATTGTTGCTCAGGACCAGCTTCTTGTTGCGCAGATAGTTGAGGATGTGGCGGAACATCTCACCGTCGCGGTCGATGAAGTAGTGTTGCTTTAGGGTGTCCAGTACGATTGGAATAGTCCCGTTGAACATCTTGCCCAGACGAGACCTGGGATAGCTGGAACCACATGGTAGGTTGTAGGTACAAAAATCTAAAAGAAACATTAATTATTTAAAAAAACATAACAAAAAACCCGACTGGAATTGCAGGCGGGTGAAATTGGTATACAACGATGTCTCGTAGATTTGTATCGTAGATGTAGTTTGTACCGCCTGCAATTAATTAAAATAAAACTAAATTTTAAAGCTTGTGTTCCCCTTTTTAGTTAGTCATCATTATTTGCAGTCGGGTTTCTTGTTTTTTTTTTTAAATAATTATTTTATTTTAGACTTTTTAATTTATGCAATATTATGTATATATTTAAAATAGCTATTGAAAACCCTTCATTTTGTTACCCCAATCAATGGATTTAGAAGAAAAAAAAATTTTCATCCCCACTTTAGGACGTCATATTTGCAATTTAGCATTTTTATATTTGTATATTTTTGTATATGTACCCAGTGTTACTCGCTCTGTCGTGACTAATCCAATGATACCTCATATGTTTAAGAAGTCGGTTAAATACTTCAAGCCGTTTAGTTTACGCCTGGGCAACAGGGAACTGTTATATCGAAATTTACATTATACAAAATATAAAATAAATCTGCTTAGTTTCCTATCGCACTGACGTCAATGCAAT